>SCHK01178909.1:62236-114377 GCA_004124795.1 Poropuntius huangchuchieni | reverse complement strand
AGATAGATAGATAGATAGATAGAAAAGAATTCAGTAGAAAATTCTGTATGTAAGGTGGGATTTTAGATGGAAGGATATGTCAGTTGTCCATAACCAGAATCTATTGTGTGTACGCTTGAACGAATGACATTTTAGGCCTATATGATATTTAACGTATGCCCTTTGCAGTAATTTTGAATGATTTCATTTTTGGGCGCATATTTCTTATCTTAAATATCGAGTGAATTTTAGTTCAAATGACCTAAGTTGCTACAATATTTCAAGTACAAGGCCTTTATTATTATTATTATTATTTTATTTTTTTTATTGTTATCTTTTGCACTCTTAAGCATTTAAAGTCTGATTTAGGTTTGTTTATGCGTACTCTTGATTGTGCAAGTTTTCCTTGTTAAGAAGTCATGAATGTGATTTTACAGCATTGATTAATTATTTGAGGTGGGATCAATTTATGAGTTTGTTGTTCGTTTGTTCTCTGTGAACAAAATAGCCTACGTCTTTTATTTATTTGTTTTGGTTTTTTTTACGTTATTTTATGACTTTATATTTAATGTAGTTTATTTTTGTTTATTATTATTTAAGGCTTAACATGCTTAAAACAGATGAGTAGGGTTACACATAGAATTGTGTATTTATATTTTAATGTAGGCTGTGTAATATAATTTAGTTTTATTTTAATGCATATTAAAATATGGCATTAGATTACACCATATGTAAATAAATAGACAATGTAAATAAATAGACAATGTGTATTAACATTTATTGTAATGTCTAGCCTACATTTTTTAAAATATTAAAGAGAGCTTATTGGCTCACTAGCACGACAAACAGCTTGAACTACAGCTCCTTGCCACTGACACATGGGCATATGCTGTAGTTGTTCGCCGCTATTGTCAGGGAACACTGCCCTCTGTGTTTATACGCTGCGAAACAAGATGGGACAAGAATATTATACTAGAACAAGAAAATAACGGTAAGACTTACCAATGCAACAATGAGGTCCTCCTTGCTCTCACGTTCACAATTTCCTCATGCGCTAAAAAGAAAGAAAGCAATTTAGAAAATAAAAATAACTTAAATATAGCCTATTGTCTTCTCAGGCATGTAAGGATAACCTTATAAAGCGTTTGACAGATTTACAATAATCGAAATGCTGTGATGGAAATCATGGACTCTTTTAATATTCTGGTATTTAAATTAATATTTAAGTAAATATCTAAAGTTTATGTAATCAGTTTAAAAAATATGCATGCATGAAATATGTCTACTAAAACTGCAACTCAATACAAGATTGCATATATTAATCTGACAGCTGCATTTAAATTATTTACTGATAATTATGTTTTCATGTTTTTAGTGCAACTTCTCTTTGTGTCTCATTGAGGGTGAACTGTCCAAAGGCATGATCCTTTAAAGTAGGACAAGGCTATGTATTTAGCACAGGTTATTTTCAGAACTATTTCCTTGATGAATGTAGTTATTTTTGCAACAATGGAGGACCTAAAATGAATTCCTACTTGGTCAGGTTATCATGGCAATTGAGAATAGAATTTTTTTTTTTTTTTAAGAATGTGGCATGTTTTTTTCTTTCTGGTTTACAGCCTCATAGAAAAAAAATTAACAGTATATGAATGTGGGCATACAGTGTTGGGCCACTGTTTGTCATCGAGATGAATGGCAAAAAATAATTAACCTGTTAACCTTAATACTAAAGCAAGGGGAAAATATAGGCTAAGAGTAATGTAATTAAATAACGTATGGTGATATCATATACATAGAGAGGGAAATATAGCTGTTTTATGATGTTCAGTATATACTCAATGCTACAACTAACCAAGCTCAACACTGGAAAAAAAAAGGTACACAAAAAGGTACATCAAAACACTAGGGTATAATTTCAGCCAAATGTAAACTGTGTTTAGTCATTAAATTCCTGCATTAAAGTAAAAGTATTTGCTATTACATACCAATGTTTTATTGTAACAAATGCAGCTCATGTTGTCATGACCAAAGGTTTCCTCGATAAATCATAATCTTGACACTAGTTTATTAAGAAAACCACCAGTCCAAGTACCAACTTATTTTGTTTTTCATTCATTCACCTCATCCATCACAAAATGAAGAGTTTATCCACAAAGAGAACAAAGGTACTGTTTTCTATTTTTAAATGCCTGTCCAAACAGGAACTGTCTACAAACAGAACGTGAATTGTTCCAAAATTGAAAGCATTGCCTTGTTTAGTTAACTTGCATGCCGTGGCATGATTTCCAACTCTGTCATTTACTCATTCTTTCTGAAGGTATCTATGTATTGAATGAAACTGCTGCCGTTTTCCATGTATGGGTAGTTAGATAGTAATCTGGTAGATGTCAAAAGAATGTATTGAACCCAGAGTAACCTGCACTGGGAGAGACAAAAACAGAGGAATATAAAACTATTGCCCCCTATTGGCAGTTAATGTTTTGACACAGTATTCAAAGACTTAATGATAATATAAAAAGATGCTAAAAATAGTGAAGCTAAATGTATTCTTTATTATGAATTCATTTTAATTTACTAAGTGTTTCCCTCTCTCAGGTACAACAATTTTTATAAAATAAAATGTTTATCTTTTTCATAACAGCGGACATTTACTGAATGTGTTTGTGATGGTTGGTTGTACCACAGTATACACCACATGACCCATTTATTCTTGGAATGACTTACCATTTTCCAAACCCTCACAAAAATGTTGTGTAAAATGCTGTATATTTAACATTACATTGATTAATATTCTAGTCAGTGTACAATAGGGAATATTATCCACCTCGATCAACCTTTGAGTGAGTAAAACCTGCACCTACTCTTAGCCAAAAATGGTACCAACAGATATCAGCTATACACTTCTGGTTTGATGTGATAAAAACAGTGGAGTACATTAATATGATGTCATTGTCAGCATTGTTATTCTTAGATAAATGAATAAACACATACATATAAACACAACATAATCCGAGAAAGGCATCTATGTTAGAAAATAATATAATAATAATATGTAATAATAAAGCAATGATTTAAAAAATGTTTATATTTTTCAAATGTAATTGTTTAAATGTTTCTAGATTTATGATTTATGGGAAATATGGACATTAAAAATTAAAGATATGAATGAAAATGTATAAAAATTGACTATTGAAGTGATATATTATAAACATTTGTATATGTGTGTATAATTCAGAACAGTAATAATTGATTACCGCCTAAGGATTGGATAAACATTGATAATTTAATTTAAGGTTTTGTTAGAATATCAAATAAGATAGACTTAGACTTAGACTTAGGCTAAGCTATTTCTTGCTTATACAAGTAACTTCATCAACTTCAACTTAATACAAACTTTAACTTAATACTAACTGAAGTTCTATCAAATTTAATATTTTACAAATGACACTTGATATCTTGACTAAAACCCCTCCTACTGCTTTTAATATATTGGGGGGGGGGGGGGGGGACACAAAGCAAAGGCATTTCTTTGAACATGGAGGAAAGAACTTTGGCAAGCCATGGAATTTACAACTCAGCAGTATTTACAACCAGACACTGCCTTACAAGACAGAGCTAGGTCTGGTCTTTACACTCTATTGTTTTCTATGTTTGGATACCACAAACTGCAATCAGTGATTGATATTGAAACTGTGCAAGTAATTTTGTGAAATATTTGCAAACCTGACTCTTATTCACATTTCTTTTCAAAATAATGTCTCTCTCTCTTTTTTGATGTTTAAAACAAGGTAAACTGAACTGAAATGGTAAAAGACATAAAATGAGGGTACATTAATTGCGATCCACAGTTTTCTTGATTAAAACTCATTTAAGTTTGTGATTAAAGCTGCCTTATAACATTTTTTTTCTTTTCTCAGCTGCATGGCAAAGAAAAAAAAACCAACTGAATTTCAGACCCCTATAAAACAATCAGTGTTATATGTGTATTTTCACATCAAATGTCCTTTCCTTAAACCCTAAACATATATTTTTTTTATTTATTTATTGTTTTTTTTTCTTTTGTATTGTATTGTATTGTATTGTACATGTATAACCCTTGCGCAGCAAAATGGCCTGAATTAGTTCATAAAGCCAAAACTGAGGCATTGGTTCTTTTCATTTAAATTAAGTTCTCAAAATATATCACAGGCCTGCACAGAATAGAAACACAGCAGTATGAAGATGGCAGTGGAGTTTCCTCTCAGCAAAGATCACAGTGCACAGATTAAAGAGAACATTGTGGATGAACAGAACAGTCTAATTTCTTCTGTTTCCAAGTACAACATCATAAAGTAAGATATGGCTTAAACTTTTCATACCATGATTATAATGGTCAAGTGGAGCCTCATCTGTCAAATAAAGACCACTGAATATCCGGTGTTGAAAACCGACAAATAACAGTCAGTAAAAACTGTCATATGCTTTGTATAAAATATACTTTCTCATGTGCCTTTGAACAATTAAGAGTCATTTCTGAAACATTTTTTTTGGAGGGGGGGGGGGGTGATCATGTGACTCTACCTCACCATCCTCAATGCCCTGTACATGACCCCACCACACAACACCACATCTTCTCTGCCCTGCACATGACCCCACATTATGTCCGATCTAAAGATCTATGTTCTGCGCTCTCATCTGCAAACCAATACAATATCACTTAGCTTCTCACAGTCCTTCACCTTCGCTTTTAACACAACATACGCATCCTAGGCACAAACTAAGCACTTTTCGACGTACAAAAGTGGGGTATTATTTTATATACGCACATTCTCTGATACCATGATCGCAAATACTCAGGTGCATATAAATTACGATCCAAGGCAAAGCTTTTTACACATGTACAATGCTTTTAAGACGCTTTTTTGAGTGCATAAGAATCATGATATACAGAATTAGATTTGAAGCTCTTGCCAGAACAATAATTCTATATTAATGCCAAATTAACAGTAATATACAAATGCACAAACGTACACTCTAGACCTTTGAAATTGATCAGAACTGAACAGATGAGGACACATTTGCGCATCACTTGACACAATTTCTCCATGAACTATTGAATTACATCCTTGATTAATTCCCGAGGGTGTTGCGGAGGAAAGTACATATTTAATTAAATAGAGGAAAACAAGATTATTAACTTACTGCAACCGCCTGGCATCCATTTGGGAGAGTCGAACTTCTACAGACCCTGACGCGAGTAACCCACACTAACAGGCTCTAAGCCGTTCTCTCAGAGATAAGACTAGCCAACAGCTGCGATTACGGACAGTTAACATTATATATGATGTAAATATATTGAGGGTTTGTCAGGTCTTGCAGGCCATAAAACCCACTTTAATGACCCCACGTGCTCTTCCTGCACCACTCACTGGTCCTGCTTTGGGCAATTGGCATAAATAACCCTCAAAACTTCAAAATACGTGGCAAGAGAGCTAAAAAAGAAGGGTTTGTGTAAAAAGCAACATAGTAACCACAGTAACTCGCAATGTGGTCCATTCGGTCAAGATAGCGAGTGTAGAAATTGAAAGAAGCGTGGAAATTTACATTGAATCTCCAATATAGGTGAGTGAGACGATTCTAAAATGAAAGCACTTTTGAAACAGTAGTATAAATTGACTAGCTGCCTGTTTTTTATTTTCAGATTAGTCTGTAGCAATATAATGTTCACAGTCATACATAATCTTTAGAAATATAGAGATTAAAATGTTCCGTAGCATTTCAAATAAGTTACATCGAGCGCGGAGAAGGCATGGATTAAAAACTAAAATGTCAAACAAACAGGAAAGGAGCCTTTAGTGTAGAACGAGCCAGTCGAAAATTTGCATTTTGTAAACGCAGGCAATGCTCTTGTGTCCTTTGTTTGACACCGGCCTGGATTACATGATTTCGGCGCATAGGGTGACTGACATCACATGTCTCATTATCTAAATGACAAATTTCAATAATAATGTAGTAGCATGAGCAATTCACTCTTAACGTCTTTAATTATGTGCTTCACACGATGGACGATTAATAACGCTGTTGTATCATACTGTAAATGCATTTTCGAAAAATAATTCGTGTATTCATAATTTAGTTGGACAGTATTTGATTAAGTGTGCAAACTATTGTTTTGAGTTCTGTGTACCAAAACGTCACTTTGAAATGTTTGTGTAAACTTCCGCTGATCTGTTAAAAAAGGAAACAGTTGTCAGTGTCTGATGGGTGAGAGGAAGTGCTGTAAAAGTTTATTGGGGTCATAAAGTTTTATGTGCCTCCGTTTAAGGGCTACTGTAAATAAGCGACCAGAGCGTTAAAGTTCAATCATGTCTCATCAGTGGAAGTATACACATTCAGACTTGGTCCTCGAATATTTATCAAAATCATATTAAATTCGCGCAGAATGATTTCTTCTCTTAACTCTGCACGATTTATCAAACGGGCCTTGAGTGCATTGTGTGAAGAAAGACTCATTTTTTGTTCCTGTTGCTTCAATAGACAAAAAATAATGTTAACAATGGGATATTCTTTACGTTTAATCAAGTTTATTTACAATGATACCACATTGGACGTTTTATTGAACACAGATGGCTTTTAACCCTGAACTGAGGAAACTTTCTGATATGTTGCTACTATTGACAATTTAATCTTATTACTGTAATAATACATTACTGACTGGAAAGTTATCGATGTGGCTCAGCAGTGAAACTTCGAAAACAAACGGTTGGAATAACAGAAATAATGGATCATAGAACAAATGCGGTTCACACAAAAGTAGGTCGTGTAGCTTGTTTGGTATGAGAGGTATCAATAAGCCACTCCTTACAGGATGCCCTATATATGCTCCTCAAGTGTGGAGTGTTTAGAAACAAAAGTCAAGGTACCTGCCTGAAAAAATAGCCCCCCAAAACATAGTCAGTAAACGAGCAAAATGTTCTGACTGCACAGTATTTAAACAGACATAGTCGTCAAGAGAAAATTACCATTTGGCTGCTGGCTGACAGACAACATGATACACAGCGATTAATATGACACTACAGTTGTTGCATTATCATCATGGCGTGCGGTTTACCATCCTTGTGTGGATATTATAGTTGTATAGATGTATTTACGACAGCAAAGTACAATGGATAAAAAGACAAGTCCCATTAAAATGCAAAATGCAATGGGCAGACTGATGAATGTTCAAGCAAAGCACCACATTATTTGCACTTACATTTAAGTCAACGTAACTGGATGCAGGCCTTGGTTTATTATTGATACAAGTGATTTTAGTAAAGCATATTCAAATAAAGTTTAAGCTCATACATTATTCAAATAAGCACCTCCCGCACTCTGGGGAGGGAGCACTATTAATAAATATTGAAAATATGGACATATTCACAGAACAACATGATATTGTAGACAAATGAAAGACATCAACTGTTGTCAACAAGAAAATCTATTTTAAATCGTTTCTTGTTTCAGTACAACTTAACACTGCATTTATTTTCAAACTGAAGCCGTACACCACGTTATTATAGTCCTCCTTTCACTTTCAACTTTGAGTCCTTCTTCCACTTCATGCGACGGTTCTGGAACCAAATTTTAATTTGGCGCTCGTTCAAGCAGAGGTTATTGGCAATCTCGATACGTCTGCGACGTGTGAGGTATCGGTTGAAATGGAACTCTTTCTCCAACTCCAGAGTCTGGTACCGGGTGTAACTGGTTCGTGACCTTTTACCATCAGATTCTGAGGTGGCATCAGAAAGATATTGGGTTACCTATTTGTAAAATTTTATCGACTGTCGTCCTCATGCATATTATTAAAAAATTAATTTTCATAATCATTGATGAAGGTGCCACCAAACACAGTCCATAGAATGTAATATGAAAACATCAAGCATTATAAAATCCAAAATGAAAACAGTGGACAGGTGGTATGACGCTAATATTTATTTATTCTGAAATAAAAAAGTGTCATGCACAGAAATAACACAAACGTAATGAAACAATCATAACTGTGAGAAGGCCACTATCATACTGACACAAAATATTGTAAAAGCTGAGCAAAAAAAGACACTGCGATTGCAATGCCTCACTATTTAGGGAATGCAAATGGACATAATAGTTTTGCTGTACTTTACTGCTCCAGCAGTGAAGAGTGCAACTAACCGGAAACAAAATGTGTGTATGCAAAGATTCGTTTGAAATCCCACTTCACTTAAATAACATGTAAACTCCCTTTAATTCTCAAATCAAGAAATAATAGCGTAAATTTACATGTTATGATTTTTTGCTTTTCTAAACCAATTATTTCTCCATAAATTTGACCTGAGATCACCTCTTCACAGTAACAGGACAGGTTTACGAGCAATAGATGCCTTTGTCATAAAATTTACGGCCGCTAGTTTTATTATTTCCTGCGTTTGGCCTATAAAACTCAAGAGGAAAAATATGGAGCGACAAAACAGGGTAGGAAGAGATGCAATGACGAGGATGAGATGCGTGCAGTTTTCCTCTCTTCTAAAACAAACTTTAAACGTAACTTTACCGTGGCTCATGTGTAGCTTTGTCATCCACGGATATATCTGCGGCTGCGACTGGTTCTGACGCTGAGTCGAATTAGTTTGTTGCTTTATCGCTGAAGTAGTCTCCATTTTGATATCGTCTGTGCGGCTTTTGCCGCTGGGCTTCTCCATAACTTCCATATTCCCCTCGGCTTTTTGGCTCAACAGTCCGTGACTGAGGGGGTTGTACCCGTGAGTGCTTACAAAGCTACGAGAGCCCAAAGCTGAACAGGACTGTGTTCGCTGAACTGCTGCACTGCTCCTTGCACGGTCGGTTGTGTTTATCGCCTCCCGTTTCAAAGAGTTGGAGGGGATTTGAGAACTGAACGATCCGCCGAGATCAAGTCCTTCGTATGCGTAATTGGACTCGTGGAACTCAGAGTGAGCTCCATAGTTGCCAAAAGTGTGCATTCTACAAGAGGAGGCGTCTTGCGTTTGCTTAGAAAAAGGCTTTCCAACGTATGAGCTCATTCTATTTCCAAAACAATATAACCTTGGAGAGACTCACAAAAAGCACTCGGTCACGGCAGAGACGGAATCAGCTAATAAAGTATACATAAGTTGTTTATAAGTTTTATTTGTTTATTGGGCTTTATTTGTATTTCTAGAGGACGTTAGGCTTGTCCTAAAAAAGAGCAGGATTTATAGGTGGAGGAAATCATTTTCTTTTTTTTCTTGATACGACGTGTAATGCCCAAATATGGAATGTTTAAATAGAATCACGTGCAGCTCCTGGCCACTCATAAATTGGCTTGATCCCCAGGAGGTTATTGATAGACAGGGAAACGTGTCCGATAACTTCTCGCTATGGAAATCATCTAAGGGTCTGGGCTAAAAAGGGCGAGACCGTTAGACAAGAGCGTCATCTGGCGTCTAATACTGGACAGAGCGGCCTCACACGCGCACACACACACAGACTTGTGCAAACAAGATGATGGACAAGATACAATGCGATACGATGTTACGACACATCAGATGACAAGGCAATATGAAAAATATGGAGTATACTATTATCACATTAGTTACATATATGACAAATGTGTCCATCTCCAGTTTCACAGTAATGTCTTTGGTTTTTGAGTGTTTTGTGCGTGTGTGTGTATTGCTTTTTTCTTCAGAATTTGTTATATTAGAAGTTATGTCTATTGTGATCATAAGAGAACTATACACTGCGTCAATACATGTGCATTTGTTGCAGCGGCACCCTAAAACCCACATGTGATTATTTATCTCAGAACAACTGATTCAGCGTTATGCCACTAGATGCAACGCAAACGTGGTTAGAAAGGTTTCTGTCAATCAAGCATTGTCGCTGTGTCATGAAATAAGCAATGCTTTATTTATTAAATGAAACTTAAGTCGTCACATACATTAATCATTAGGTATATTAACAATAATTAGGTGCATTATTCCATTCAAATAATTGGGAGTTTGGACAAATTCAATTATAGTCATAAGAGTACAATTACAGAATAAACCGAACTCTGATGTAATTTAATTTGTTGTTAATGTGGATTTGAATAAAAAAAACTCAGAAATATGTGAGCCTAAAAGTTCGTAAATAAAAACTTCTTCAAAGCGAAAAAGTGTGTAAAGCCTTTTACATTTTACTCAGTTCTAAAACCCTTTATGATGCGCGAAGAACGCAAAGCTGGAGTCAAAATTAAAACAATACAGTTTTTTGTTTTCATGAATTTTATTAAATAATACACAGTTTACACAAACAATATAATTGCGTAACAAGGTATAAGTTTATTTTCATATGGGTGTGATTCTCACTTTAAGACAAGTTTATATGCATACAACTACAAGTATGATGAAATGTATGTTTTTGAAATTCTCTCAATAGTTAATGCGCCAGTATGCGGCATTTTGAACAACAGAACACTGACAGGGCAAAGGCAATATTAAGAAAAAATAAAAAGAAAAAAAAATGCATTAAGGATTTAGGTAGTGTAGTTCTTCCCGTCAGTGCTTGTTTCATTGTACAAATATGCATCCACAAAAAACTGAATGTGCATATAAGAAGTTTCCTTCACTTCTGGAATGCTTAGGGTACAGTTTAGAGGCTTAATAGTTGGGGAGACGTAGCCTACTTATCAAATTCGAATACATTTTCATCTAATGTAATTTCTACTAGCCTATAGCAACATGATAATACTAGAACCACACAAATAGTTCATCTGTGGCATTGTCACCACGCAGCCAATACAAAGAGAAGTGAATTACATTATGGTGGATAACATGTGCGTCTTTCTCTCTCTTAATCTCTCCATTTGTTTCAACGTGTGTATATGTTGGTAGCGTGGTGGTTGTTGTAGAGCTTGTGTATTCAGGTCGGAGGAGGAGGGGGGCAGTCAAAGGAATAGCAGAGTATACAGTCCATGCATTAATATTTGCAAATTCTCAGAGTTTAGGTAGTTACGTTGCAGTTAACAGGCGCTCGAGAACGAGAAATGGACTTCCTAATCTTTTTTTTTAGCTTCCTCGGTTTCCTCCTCGGTCTCCTTCTCGGTCTCTTGAGGAGTACCCGATGATTCGCTCCCCGGTACAGTAGAAGTTAGATTGGTCTCTTTCTTCCATTTCATGCGCCGATTCTGGAACCAGATTTTGATTTGACGCTCGGTTAGGCACAGAGCGTTGGCGATCTCGATGCGTCTGCGTCTGGTTAGATACCGATTGAAGTGAAATTCTTTTTCCAGTTCCAAGGTTTGGTATCTGGAGTAAATCTGGCGACCTCTCCTTCTGTCTGACCCGTACCCAACTCCTATTGTGGAGAAAAGTGAAAATAAATTAAACAGTTCACACACAGAGAAATTCTTAATTATGAATGCTATTTGAAACACACGTTTGAAATCCTGGTGGTATAATTCACATTGTGCGTATTTACAATTTTTTACAAATTTAATTTATGACGTTACTAATATAACAATTTGGCAAAATAATGTATTTACGCAGCACTTGACCCACATTACAGTCACAAAGCAACGCGAAACGTTAACATTTCGATTTTCAGTGTTTCTAAAACATTTCTTCCAACTTACTTTGCTATCGTGTTTTTCTTTTCAGACAGTACATCGGAAGAGCTCAGTTACATTTTAACATAGTAGTACATGCTCTTGAAATGGTTCAAAATTTACTTTTGTTGTATATTTTTTTAACGCTCTCACACTTATTGCACAAGTTTTTGAAATAATTTTGGCACTCGAGTATTAAAGGAGGTAGCCAAATGGGATTCCCCTCTCTGGAAAAGGGGGCTTTTATAGTCTGATGATTTAGTAGTGGTTTATGAGGCCATAAAATGTAGCTACTCTGTTGATAGGACGTATCGTAAAACAGACCAATTCCACCAGGGTATGTCCCAAGTCGCAGTAAAAACTCACCGCTGTGCGAGTTCATGCGCTGCATCCACGGGTAGATCTGAATGTTGTTCCCTTTCTGTTCCTGTGTTCCTGCACGAGCTTGTTCCAGGTTGTACTCCTGGGCAACGTGGCTCTGCGCATTGAGTCCCATACTAGTTTGCCTGCAACTGGGAAGCACATCCTTATCTTGAAGAAACACGTTAGATCCATACTCGTACGGTCCTCGACTTGATCCAAACACAACGTTATCTTGAGGTGAATAGAAAGGGGACGCATAAATCCGGTTTTGGGTCACTGTGGTGCCATAAGACGAAAAATGTCTCACTGAATCATATGTGGTCGTGTTCAGTGGCATGTTGGGCAAAACCTCTTGCCCACCAGATAAATGGCACGAGAGCGACGGGTTCGCGAAATACGAATTCATACCTTTCCTATCGCCCTCTCATCAACTCACCCTCCTATCTTATTTCCCCTCTCCTAATCTCACACTTTCTTTCTTTGTGCTTTGGGGTCTGCTTCCTTCTGTCACATACACACGTCTCCCGCCTGCTTTCCTAACTCTCTTTCAAATGAACTTCAGAAGGATTTCAATAATATTAATTTCCAGTCTCCGGTTAAGACGCGCAAAGCAAGTGTTATAGCCAAGGCTTGGCTCATGGAAGGACAATATGACAGCGTCACCTGACCACTTTCAGCCAATTGAATGCGCTGTGTACGGAGGAATATCGAGCTTGTAGCTTCTTATCCTTGTGGCTTCAGTTGATAATGTTTAAGTAAACACACACAAAAATACAGAATAGGCACTCACACGAACAATCAATTATGCCTTTTTGTGCATTAATCACCGAGTTAATCTGTTCTATGCGCCGGTACAAAGCTTCCCCACGTGTATTGTGAATATAAATCTACACTTATAATCATGCGTTTTTACAACGAGCTAATTTTCTTCTTAATGAATTTCCTATAATATCATTTTTACAGTTGATTATTGTCGCTGACTTATACTAAGCTGTATATGTTTATATTTTATAATATGATAATACTATTCATAACTATATGTAGCCTATTTCTTCTCGACGCAACAACTTTATTACTTAATGACAACTACTCGGTGGATCCTACTCAAATTTGAACCACTAAATAGAACCCTTTGTTTTAAAAAAGAAAATGACTAAGGGCTAATTGCTACAAGGCTGTTTACGCCTTATCTACGCAGATATTGTTCACTCTCCACTTTTCAAGACGAATTTCACAATTTCATTAAAAAAAACTGTGAATAAATCTGCTGATTCACATTTCATATCATATTATTAGAAATATTCGCGGCATTGTCGTCAGTCGTCAGTCAACAAGTTAAAGGACTACACTATTCTTTGTGTTATTCAGTAGATATTTTCCTCTAACGTTTGTTTCTCTCTCCGATTTCCTCGGGCTTTTATTGCACTGAAGGGGAAACGTCTGTTCTTTTCCTTTCCCCATTTGTAATGTATTGATAATTTCAATGGTAAAAAGAACCTGAGTAAGGAGGGGGGAAGGGGCATCTTACTAAAGAATGCGTCAAACGCGCCTTGGTGCCATAAAAGTCACAAAACCAACTGAGGACTTCCAGCTCTGAGGCAATTATCCCTTTGAATGTATGGGGGCTGTGCAGCGAGTCTCTTATCTTGTGGACAGAAAGCTGCTCATTTTTTTTAGCATGTAACTTTCTAGGGTATGCAGAATGATTATGAATAAAAATAATACTATGAGACATCTTTACAAAATTTAAGTACTTTTGACTATAAATTTTATTTCTAAGGTTTATATTTACAGAATTTCTTACAGTGATCATTTATACAAACGATCTGTTGAACAATACAAATATAACTGNTTACAGAATTTCTTACAGTGATCATTTATACAAACGATCTGATGAACAATACAAATATAACCATTCTACTTTATTAAACACTTACAGCTACATTAATGGAAAGCTCAATTTATTTTATTGTGTTTAAAGAATCAGTGGTGGGAAAAGGACTAGTTTTAACCGAATGGTTACGGTATGCTCCATGACCTTAATGCAGGCCACATGACGGAACGTGTGAGGCCAAAAACAGTGGTTTAGAAAGAGGTGCGCAAAACACGAGATTGACAGAACAGTAAAATTTACTTCCAGCCCGACAGTGAGAAAAGGCATTTAGCAGCTATAAAACAGGCTAATCTGCTTAACGACTGATTAAATGCACACAATATTTCTTTATATCCTAAAGTAGCCTACCTAAAACCAGGATCAATCAGTATCAAGGATTAATGTTTTTGATGGGTTGTCATATTTTGGACAAAATTTAAGAGCGACAAAAAGTAACTCTTCTAGGCAAATCTCTACTAGGAAAATATCTAAACATCAATATGGTAAGTGCTATTTCATCAGTTTATGACTTTTGCATATGAATATGATTAAATATCTTCCGAAGTTAATTCATTGACGTTTATACAAATAGTAGTAGTAGTAGTAGTAGTTGTAATAACAATAACAATAACGATAATAATAATAATTATTATTATTTTAACCGGGCTGCAATAAAAGTAATTAAAAAAATAAATAAAAATAAATTACGGGCCGCAAAATTAACTAAATATAGGCTAATAGTCATTATGGCGGTGTGGACCTTAACGTATTACTATGATTAATTTATACAATATTACACCATGTATACTGTGGAAAGAAACTAATAAAAGTAATATATAACTGTAATAAAAAATATTTCTTGCGTGAAAAACGCGTGCTCACGTTTTACCATATTTCATTCATAGCCTTTGTAAGCCTGTGGAAATTGAACAGTTGCCAGTTCAAATATTTGAAATGCAATACACTTTTTTTTACAGCAATAATTAGATTTGTAATTATTTTATATATATATAATTTCATTACATTTCCATTACGCTAGTACGATATGCCACTGATACGCAAAAATATTTAGATACAGGAAAGCACGCTGCTAAAAGCAAACTAAAGAAGGATTATCAATTCGGAAATCATTTAATTGTTTAAATAAATGACCAGACTTTATTCTTCGACGTGTAGTTTGGCAGAATTGAGATCAGATACTAACAGTAGGTTGTAGCTATCTATATATCTGACTCTTTGATGTTTAATATTGCTTCAACGACTTTGAACTGAAAGCCTTTGATGGGGAGATTTTTAATAATGTGATCTATTTTACAGCATCAGTCTTGTGAATGAAGTAGCGAGTAAAACACACCACACTTAGTCTGCAGTTGGTATGTTGATGTGACTGAGAGAAAGAGCTTTAAGTGTTTTATTGCAGCCCTTAAGACAAATCGCACGGTTGTGTTTTAGCGTTTGAAGAGGCAATAAATAGACATCCCGTTTGGCCTGTATTCTCTTTACACTCGACGAAACTACGCACTAATGTGCGCCAAAATCGTACTTACTTCTAATGCGTAATATACGTGATATGATGATCTGGAAAAAAGCAAGCAATGCACATCCTAACTGCGCTCGGTAATGGCCTAGTCTGCACATTCTCGAGAGTTAAATGAATGTTATCATTGGCCTATTTATTTGTAACGGATGTTCACAATTGCAAATTCCAACGATGAGTCTTCTAGCTTTCTTATCCAAGCCCAACTTTCCTAACCTGTCATCTATGTCGATGTATCTATGCAAAAACAAAATCCATAATAGTAACGTGACAGCTGTAACAGAGCTTCATGTGCAGCTAAGCACTTATAACAACACATGACCCGAAGGGGCATTATGGTTTTTAACTAACACAAGATAATTCTGTGAAATTATGTGGCCGCGTAATGACCTCCATGAATAAGATGTTTTGAAGTAGAGCGAACTCACATTGCCCTGCGGTTCTTGTAAGGAAATGTTTGGAATTGAAAGTTCGCCTGGAATTTGTTTTCATTTTCGTGGCAACTCTGAATTATGCCTTCTATGATTCAAATTCAATAGCGGTGGCAGACACGAGACTGGCTCAAAGTTTACACAAATGATAGTCAGATGGTAATAAATGTGTCAATTTCATAAACCTGTTTAGAACATTGCTATTAACCTTAAGAATAACTGTAATACACAAATGAATAAATCTTATGCACCTTATATACGTACAGGCACACGGATTAGTTAAATAGACTCCATTTTTAATGGCAAACAAAAGACAGTCATTATTCCGAGGCAAAGAGGAGACTCACAGTAGAACAACCCCGCCCTCCACTCGCTTTCTGTCTCTCACTCACACACAAATACACACATACACATCGACGAACCATATGCGAGCCCACACAGAAGCATTCTGCATTAATAAATTACCACTCAAGCTTTAAAAAATAGAGAAAATGAGTTCACACAAACGTAGCTTTAAATGAGACGATCTTTCTTTATTTAAAAAAATCGCTGTTCGATATTCCTCCGTNTAAATGAGACGATCTTTCTTTATTTAAAAAAATCGCTGTTCTTAACACTTCTAATGTTAAAAATAAACACAACACAAATAAAAAAGTTATTTTTAACAATTTCATTACTAAAAAAAATCTTTGTCTTTACCAGCAGCATATGCATGTTCATAATGACTGATTTTATTGCTGACTTTTTTTTTTTTGTTTCCCCCCATTCCAGCCTCATATGTGGATTTCAAGAGGCCCATGACGGAAGATCTCAGCTCTAATTTTTTTTGATTCAGCGGAGTACCAACGGATTTTATTAACATTCTATCCCATAATAACATAGTTCATTGGCTATTCAATCTAAAGCTTCATGTTTGTCAGTATTGTTTTATTATCATGACATAAGATGGCAATAAAACTAATTAAAAAAGTAAACGGACTGTGTTTCTGTAATTGTGTTTTGAAATTGTGCTATTTAACAATAATTAATATATTATTAATATTAATTATTAAAAAGCCACCATACACACATAAAAAATATGAATATTTTCTTTAAGTAATTTCTCAAACGAGTAGCTATATTAATATGAATCTACCACATGATGAGAACTATTAAAACAATGCTTTTGATACAAATTGATGATGTAAATTCTATTAAAGACACTTTTTTACATACATAGCTACACCAGCAAATGCCAAACACATTCCCACATGAAAATTAAGATCTGAATTTTATGTGGACAGTTGCTCTTCCAGACTTTAGGCTCTGTATAATACCTTGCATATGGAGCAGGCACAAGGTGGCAGTGTTGTTTGATTTAGTCCTCAAGGAATGACAGTGTTGGATGATTGAACACGTGTGCGTGAGAGAGAGACAGAGAGAGAGAGAGAGAGAGATTGTTGATCCTGATTCCATAAAAATTAAGATACGTCTATATCGTTTAATGAGTTGTTTCCTATTTACCACAGTGCCTTTATGCTTTACAGGTATGTGAGTAGGTGATCAAGTCTAAATGATTGTGTGAACGTTTGACACTCTTTTGTCATTACAACTCGGACACAACCAGGAGGCATCAGTTTGAATAAAAGTTAACGAGACTAGTTACATTTTTGCCCTGTCTTTCAAAATACAACTCACTCATTAATATCTCACTCATAAATAATTAACATTTTCCAATGACTTCCAACAGCTATGAATTAGCCTATACTAATACCCATAGCCCGACGAGTGCAAACCAGTCCCATAATATGGGTTGAACACAGTTTTTGGTAAAAGGCCCGACATTCATCAGTGTTTTCTATGCATCTCATTTGCACCTTTTATATAAAGCCATAGCCTACTATTAAGTCATGCAGAGTAAACAAATGCAAGCTCCAGTATCCAGTATACCCGTATCAAATAACCACAATCAAATACAAAAACCTGTCCAAGCGTATATTTGACTATTTGAAAACAAGCTCACAACCACACCCGTTTGGACAACTTAACTTAAAATATAATATGCACTGTCGCCGAGACAAATAAAAGTCAACAATCGGACCAGAAAGCAACAACGCAAGTCACTTGTCAACGAGGCTGTGCGTTCACAATCAATAAAGTATTAAGGGAAACGCCACAATATAAGTACGTTTACATACATTGCATGCCACTCTTGCCCATCTCTTTTGACTCGAATACAGTGCTGTCAAATCTTCGTATTCTGTAGCTGCGGCTCTGTAAGAAGCCAATAAGGAGCGTAGAATCATTTACTTACCAGCGTTCGCTGTTGTCTGTGTGACGCACGTTCGGTGGTGTATAGAAGCAGATCATACTAGCCAACGGCACTAGGATCCCATTCTTCTGTTCTCGGGAAAAATGTAATCTTTCGAGAAGAAATGATCATGTTTACGCACTCTTACCCCTCACGCTCCAGCTATCAGGGCTGTTTTCCCCTCTAGGGGATGAGATAGGTAGAAAGGAGACTGGGGAGGAGGCGACGTCTGAGGACAGTCAGTCATTGCTAGCGATGAAGCAGACGAGACAAGATGGTGTTACAGAGCGTTTTAAAAATCCGCCTGAGCTAGTTAGTAAACAGAAAACGGGAAAAATGTCTGGTGCTAAGATCATTTCAACACCACCGCGAGCTCGCAAGTCGATAGATGGGGAGATCCAGGGGAAGACAACAGCACAAAGTTCATGTTCATAGAGTGAGTACCACGTGGTCTGACGCAACCAATGACCGCGTGTATTCAGTCGTAAACTTTTATTACTTAGCTGTAAATTCCCCCTCTAAACAACTAGGAATGTGTTACGTTTCACCCTCTCTCAAAGATCGCATTTCCCATTTTCTTCTTCCTTTTTCCTTTTATTGTCTGCTAAGTTGATGGCACTGATAACACAGTATTATATTCGTCATATATTGTGGAAAAACTTATGTATTAGTGTAATGCTATTAAAGCTTAATGATATCATTAACGTTTTGTGATAGTGGATATTCTGAAAATTGTGAAACAGTACTATCATGGAAAAAAGTATAATGGAAAAAAGGTGTAGGCCCATTAGTTGTGTTAATAACTTAAGTTCTATTATGAGAATGTGTGAATATAAAAGGAAATACCCACTGCCTTGTATAGTCATAACTCCATTTTGGTAAAATAAATAAATAAATAAATAGGATTACTATTCATAATTAAACGTCTAATACAGCAAATATATATTTTTTAATTTCAATCATGAGGCTGTTTCCCTATTTACCCCGTTTGACCCTTTAGATATTTTGTTTTGGGCTCATCGTTCCTAGAAGCTGGTTGAGTTTATGTCATAGCAGTTCGGAGCACATTAAAGCATGACTCAGAATCACTGGGATTCAGACAGTTATCACAATAAGCACTTGTTTAAGATAAAGTTAATACAATCACATCGTTTTAAAAGCATTTATGAGAACAAAATAATTATAAAGATCACACCGATGCGTCAAAAGCTTGTTTCACAAAATTATCATTTAGGTTATAACTGGATGTATTTATTGTGTATAGAAGGACTTGTAAAAGAGAACAAAATAAAGTTAAAATAGTTATGTATTTGTAAAGATACTTTTGACATGTTTAAAAGAACCGCAAAAGTTTGACTGCTCTTGTGCTGTCAAATATATGCACTGAACAAATAATGCTATTAATGCTAAAAAAAGACGCCTCTCCGTCAGACAGCAGTGCTATATTATCATGGTTGTCTATATATATATATATATATATATATATAGGTTCAGTTATGTTACATTAATTATCAATTACATTTAAAACAATATTAACATGTTCAAGACTGTAACAGTTCTGAAACTGACATGTCTGACAATTTTAAAGTTCAGAAATGTACACTTCCGTGTTGAATTATGGTGCAGGCGAGTAATACACACTGTTTTGCTGAGGCTTTACCTTATTTTTCAGTGGCTAACGCTATTTATCAACGTAGTTGCTGGTCATTTGCTTTCCATGAACGAAATTCGTTATATGATCTTGAGTAGTTAATTGAATGGTATTAGAATCATTAATTGCAAGTTGATAGCAAATATCTTTGCCTTAAACATTCTTGAAGTAAGTAATTGTAATATGTAATGCATGCAAACAGTTGTAACTGAACAAAATTAAAAAGCAAAAGCAAAACAAAACGCCAAGTCTATTTTGTGACATTAATAGGCTTTAACTATTTAACTATTTCATAGCTAAACCAGTCGACAAAGTTAAAGTCCATGTAAGCCATATAAGTTTCTCCTCAAATTATTTTTTTTTTTCACTACTTCATTTCACCCTATATCTTTTTAATTTCATACCACAAAGATAAACACTATACAAATGGATATACAAATATCGAATTCTGCATTTAGGAAACAATAAAAAAAATAGCACAATTATTTAACTGAAGAGCATGGCAAAGAGCCGGGTAGGTTTTTCCCTTTAATTAATCCATTTTCACTACTATTTTCCTAATTTTATAGCACAACAACCACAAACAGAGTGAATATGCGTACATACGACAACTTCCACTATTATAAAAGTTAAATAAATAAATAAAATACATCACAAACATATACACGCACCCATGCATACATACACTTATAGCAGTCCCACGTCCACGTTGCTTTCCTTATGTCTTGTTCTAGCCTGTCTGCACTGCACAGAAATCAAAAGGCAAAAACGTCTGCCCGGATGCGACACTGTCGGGTTTACACCACCAATAAAGTTTACTGCAGGTATAGTAAAGCCCTCATTTGGAATGTAACAGCAGTGCAATACAAAGGCAAGGCGGATGGACAATGACCACTACAATTGTCACTACCACAGGAACTTCCTGAAAAGGTCTATGCCTTAACTAAAAATATCTTTTTTTACAACAGGGGACCATCCAACACCATAACAACAAAAGGAGAGTGAAATGAACAATTACACTCAAAATGGTACCTTAAAATTGTTAATATCCCTGTTAACTGGTTTTATTCGAGTAAAAAATATTATTTAACATAACTGAATCAACCTAAATACATTAATTTTTACCATCAAAACGTATTTTATGGATTAAATAAGGTAGAAATAGTTCTTTAAAGTAACAATGGCAGGTTTCCACTTTTTACAGCGTACGTTAATAATTGTTATCAGTGTTAGATTATTGCATACATGCAAATCCAAGAAAATGTGGCAAAGGTTTTAGCTTTGCACTTTGTTAAAAAAGTAAAAGTATCATTGTATCAATATATGCAGATGTCACTTATATCGCGATTTTAAACGCCTACCTGTAGCTACATTTTAATCATTCGTATCGATTTATGTTTTAAGATAAAGAATTCTAATATTCGTTTGTGAATATCTCACATTTGGGTACCTTAAGTGGCTGTGCTTTCACACGTTGCAAGCTATTTGCTTACAATACCCAGTAAATCTCACTGGTATTAAAAGTAAATTCTGATATTATATTATTATATCCATATTCTGTTTATATTAGCCTCGTCTTTGTGTTGTCATCGACTCACCTAATTGCGGCTGCTTTATTGGGCACTAGACTACTGTTATGACCTGCCATTAAAAGTTGTAAAAGAGACAACACGTTTCAACACTCGCGCGTAAAGTAGGCCACACCAGGATTTTCGTAATGATAGTAATATTTTAATATATTTACGAACATTTAGATGTCAACACATTACCATGAACATGGATTAAATACATGTTTCTAGCTGCTAATTGAAAATCTCCTGTTCCCACGGCACATTCTGTCATATTTTTGTTGTCTGATAAATAAATGCAATGTTAGACAAATGTAAGTATTGCTTATTGTGGGTCCTCTGAATATGAATTGGGTCTTTGAATATGACAGACATTGACATTGATAATATTCTAGCTCATCTATCCTCTACAAGGCGCCTTCAGTAAACATCCAAACTTGCACTAAATAAGCATTTCATTTCTACGTTTTTGTATATAAATAGTGTGTAAAGCGTTCCACAGCCATGGAAGGAAAAGTTTATGTTCTGTTGGACAACAGTTTGGTCTGTATGCTGGACAAGAGATGACTAAAAATCGTAAATATATAAAAAGAGTAGCCTGTATTTGTGAGAATATTCACAGGATTTTAGTAACATTTATCAGTTATCCATTATAGAAGACCAGCACAGGTGAGGAACAACGAGATTTCTTCAGTGTCTCCCAACAAGGCCGAGACCTGCGACCTGTCCGCTCATATGTTTCCCAGTGCTGTTATTGTGCTTCGAGTCAAGCCTCTTACAAAACAAGCTAAAGTGTACTTATAAAAAAAGATTATTCACCTTTGACACATTTTTTATTACTTTTTTTTATATTTAAATGTTATTACTATTGTGAAATGTGCCATTATTTGGAACCGTTACTGTTAGTTAAAGATTTTTGTTCATTTGTGATTTGTACATTCGTGATTGTGATTGTAACGAGAGGTGGAATTGTATAAAATAACTGAAATTAAAATAATTGAGAGAAAATTCATTTTATGTGCCCATGATTATGTTGAAATTTTCTATGCTAAGTATTTGAAACCCAAATTGCATGATAAAAGCATGATATTTTGCACAACTTGATCTGATTTAAATGATGTATTTTGTCAGACTTTGTCTGTAGTTGATCACGGCATTTTCCTAGAACTAATAATTTTTTCTAATTAAACGGGGAATTCAAAAATCAACCATTGAAACCCTAAATAATAGCAGCTGACTATTTGTAGTTGCATTGGGTTTTTTGTGATGTGGAGACAACCTTTCAAAGCTTGAAGTGTTGTATGTTTTTAATAAAAACATCATAATGTTTAATTATTGTTGGCTGCATTTGCCATTTCAGACACTACACAGACATGGAATATAGGCTACACAATAAAAAGATTTTGAGTCTTGCAATTGTAGTAGCCTATTTAACTAATTTAAACGAAAAAATGCAGTTTTGGGGTATTTTGTAACTTCAGTGTCTTGTCAACGAGTGGATTCAAGCAACAAAAAAAGAGACGTGAGAGAATGAGCCATCTTGTTTATTCTTCTGTTGATTTCAACAACAATGGCGTGGACACACACGAATTTGTCTATATTCACACGAGGAACACAAGTAAAACGAGCATATTGATAACAGCAAGATATTACAAGACGTACATGAAGGTTATACTCAGTGCAATTCAAAATCTACGCTATAACACCAGCACGATAAATGACTCTCTTTCCTTAAGGTAGGGTAGTAATTAGCGTGTTTATTCATCTACACATTAATGTGCATTTTCTATAGGCAGTTTAAGTTGTTGGGGGAAATGTCTAAATATTTTCAACAAAGCAGCATGTAGAATAAATTAATAATTCATTCTTGCTAGCAAAACTTTGTTTTTAGGTAGTGCCGTACAATCTTCTAAAATAGTTAAGATTGGTTTCGAGCCATTCATGTCTTCCGAAGACTTCGAAGAGCTCGATAATCATAATAAGTGTTTAAAGGGTAAATTACATAACTTAGGTTTAATATACTACAAAACAAGAGTCTATGAAATCTCTAGGTAGAAATGTATATTGCAAATTTCCCATGATTAGGTAGCTTCTTTCGAGATTTTCAAACGATTGCAATCTCTAGTGAGTCCGATAAAATAATCGAAAAAATACAAACTGTAACCTCGCCCACTCACATAGAATAACAATAAAGAACAGTTAAGTAATCGATAAAGTATGTAATACAGAATGCATTTTCTACACTTGCCATCCCCTTTCTCCGTACACATGGCACTAATGCAATATTGCCATATTCGGATTGCAGAAATAGTGTTACACTGAACACATAATCTATTCTTCTGTCAATTTGATTCGTAATGTCAGCATGTTGTGGCCTGATTTTATATACAAGACCAATCGTTTTTAAAAATGACAAGCTGATGCAATTATTTGAGTATTTTAATTGGTTGCATCTTGTCAATTTTACCCCCCAAACATCCTCATCAAGTATGAAATAAATGTTTAATTCCGTTAAATGCTTCTCATGCTGCTTACATTTCCCTAAGTAAAACGATGGCTTATTGTGTTGCTGTTAGTCTGTCTCTTTGAGTAATTTGTCAAATACACAGATCCACTTTTCGCTAATGGTAAAAGTCCTCGTGTGTTGGTAAAAAAAAACACTTTTTTTCTTTGGGCAGGTTTTAGGGTACTTTTGTATAGAGGGGGATTTTCTCACTTTTTGACCCAACTGTTTGTAATAAAATTGGCGCGTCTTCTCTTTCATTGCCCATTCGCGAGACCTCTTCAATATCTGCCATATAACCATAAAAAAGACCATAAAATCACTCCTTGCTTTCCTCTTTCTCTTCCGTTTCCTTGTCTTCTCCTTCCTCCACCTCACCGTCCTCGTTGCCCTCTTCTTCGGCCTCTGCCTCTGCCTCTCCTCTCTGGCCCGGAAATTTGTCTTTGTTATTTTCTTTTTTCCACTTCATTCGGCGATTCTGAAACCAGATCTTCACCTGCCGTTCAGTTAAGCTCAGCGCATGGGACACTTCAATACGGCGCTTGCGTGTGAGGTATGGGTTGAAGAGGAACTCTTTCTCCAGCTCAAGAGTCTGGTAACGGCTGTATGTCTGCCTTCCATTGCGTCTCCCAGGAGCTTTGGAGTGAAACAAAAATATCTGTCAATTGCATGTCTTCATTGCTTCGTTCTCTTCCATTTACATATTCTGGGATGCAGTTACAAAAACATTAAGAAAACATCAGCAGTAAGCTGCTAGCCACGCCTGTTTACATGTGCAAACAAAAATTAATAAACCGTTAGAATTGTTTAAAATTCGAACTTTCTTTTCTCCCCCCAAAAAATACACACCCACCTACACAGACATCTCAACTCATTGCATATTAAAGACAAATGCTGGAACAAAATAGTAATGTGTTTGCGTCACAGTGTGCTTTATAGAACGATTTGCACCAGAACATATTCAAATATATCAGTTGTGGGCAGACATTGCAGTTATCTAGGGGATGTATCCAATATGCTTCTATACAGAGGCTTTCCTATAAGTAGATCTATGTCACATAATTTGATTTCTCCCATAAATGCGCTGTTTCTATACTTGACTTAGACAACAGCTTTATTTCAGATCAGTAACTCACAGAATTTCACTTAACCTGGCGCTAGCGAGCGAGCGCGACACACGAACACGTTGTCTATCACTCACACACACACACACACACACACACACACAGACACACACACACACACACACACACACAAACACAGACAGACAGACAAACACACACACAAGTTTTCGTAGTATCTGTCATTCAAACAAAATAAATAGATGAAACAAATGTATGTACTCATTCAGGTTCATTACGAGTTTGTTTTAAATAAGGGTAGGCAAATCTACTGACACTCGAATACACTTGACATTAGTAGGTGTTAAAAAGTTTTCTTTTATAATATAATTTAATCGGCAGACTTACTGCTTCTTGATTTTGTTTTAGATTTTTCCTTTTCGTTTTTTCCCCTTAACAAGAAGGAAATCGAACATTGTCAATTTAAATCAAACAAACTGACACGAACTTTTTTCCATTACTGTTTACCACTACAGATTACAATCACAAATCTCTCCACCTCCCCTTTAGTCGTTACACATTTGATTAAAAAATAATAATAAGTGGTCATTTCAAACTATGGCGAGAATAATCTGAGTTCGAATAACGTCGATCCATCTCTGTGTCTACACGATCTAGCTAAATATCAAAACCAATACATTCGTTTTTACAAATTTTCAATGATGGTCCAGTGAGGTAAACAAATACAAAACGCTGCAATATCTATTATTAAGTACAGTTTCGCAGCCTGAAAAGCATAACCCACCTGTGTTTTGATCTCTGTTTAAGAACACTGAACGCTACACAAGAATAAGGCTCTTGACACACTGACGCAGTCACACAGACACAGTAAATGAACAGAATGTGAAATAGTAAGATCTCTAACCGTGAGGCCGCATCCATGGGAACATGAGGCTCGGAGAGGAGTTCTGACTTAAGTGGCCTTGTCCTTCTCCAGGGTTAGTGCTATTGGACGATTTACAGTCTGGGTATTGCGCTAAGCTGGCCTCTTGCTGGGTACCATAAAGCGGTTGCCTCGGAAGAGCTTCATATCCATAAAATTTCGTAGCGTCTCCGTGACATGCCAATGCACAAGGGTTCTGTTGATAGCCGGGGTTGGAGATACCCGTGGTTCCGTGATGGAAAAAGTCCTGTACGTGATGCGACGGGTGTTGAAACCCCGGCGCAGCTGCTCCATGTCCGTATACAAGCGTGTGGCTTCGGGCAACGCTCTGTGGAAACCTGCAGTCGTAGTAAGTTGGCTCTAATGTTTCGCCGCCTTTGTACTTGGAAAAAAGAGGGTTAACAAAATAAGAGCTCATGTTTATCTAGCATTAAAAAGAGTCAGTCTGTTTGAAAAACAAAAATAAATTCCCCTCTCTAAATGGTGGCAACCTATTGTTGCAGTTCCAAATGGCATGCAACGCAGACAGAGCAACCGGAACTAGATGGAGAAATGCTGCCCCTTCGGACAATCTGAGGCAGCTCCCACTTCAGCTCCACTCGCTTAGTCTCTCTCTCTCTCTTCCTATCGCCAGCCTTTTCCTTTTGCAGCCTCAAATCATGGCGTGCACGGTGGATGTGTGTTAAGGTTAAAGCTGGCTAGCTCCGACGGCTCAGTCACAAGCTCGTACTTTTTTTTTTGCCTCCCACCAGCCACCCCCACTACAATGAGACCCCCCCACCCCTTGTCCCCTACACCCCACCCTTTGGCTCCTCATCTTTCCAGAGCGTCCACGGGCGTCTACCTTGAAGGGGGAAACACAGTTGTCTGTGTTTTTTTTTATTATTTATTATTATCATTGAATAACATCGGCTGCACGTATTAAATGAAGCAATCATTTAAGTTTTTAATGTCTGCTTTAGAACATAACCGCGGGTTACGGCGGCTTCATACTGGTCGTACTGGTCATTTTAGACCTGCGGTCACGTTGAAACAATTTGTCTGGTATTTCATTTATGATATAAATAGGTACCATTTTCTTTTAAAAGACAATATACGCTCTGACCATTACACATCCATTCTGAAGGGTTTATAAGGTTGTGTATCGAGCCATAACCCACAGGGTCAACATTACTCAAGTTTACGAACATTACGAAGAAACGGCTACAGCGACTGACACAGCATACCAGCTAACTAAACACAAATTACAATAATAAAGCCAACGGAAAATATGTAACATTTTAAGCCTATTATTAATTAATATTATTATTTATTATTGCTGCCGTCGCTGCTGCTGCTATTATTAAAGTTGTGACAATTAATTGTGACGCCTACTTTGATTATTTGTGTTAGACTGCTAACACACACACACAGAAAAGCTGAACACGCAAGCCTCTCTTGGCCCTCCTAAACCATACTAAAAAGTTGTAAATCTGCCGCACTGACACAATAAAATTGCGCAATAGATGCCTCGTTATTTTACTAGACACATTAATGGCGTGTTGTTTATTTCAGCTTTGCTCATTTAAAGTCCTTCCCAAAATATGAGCATGTGGTTTTGTGTCGTTACTTGACAATTTTTACACTTCGTTGTTAAACGGGAAAGGCACACACAGGAAATTTATAGACATCTCACAGTCTATAAAGATGCAGATTCTGGGTCATTGTCTCAGTTACAGGAGCATAGCTACCATGGAGTTTTTTTTGTTTTGTTTTGTTTTTTTGTAACGAAAAAGATGTAATAAAACAGTAATTGGGTAAATAATTTTTTTAAATTAAAAAACTAATGCGTTTTAGTTATTGATACAATTATTTTAATAATCGACATTATTAGGCTATTGTTGTTATTAGATTTTTTTTATAAAAATATATTTACGAATTTAAGTATGTAGTAGCCTACATTGCTGTCTAAAAGGGACAATTAAACTGAAATTTAAAGGCCTTGATTAAAAATCAGTGTCATCTTTAAAACATCAAATACGGGAGTGTTGTACGCTAGTCAAACAAGTGGAACAGACTAACATACCTTCAAAAATAAAAACGGTAGGCTATTAGAAATAAGTAGGCTAAATAAATTAAAAGCATACAGGGTACCTGCGACATTTGTAAACAAGATCTCGTATGAGACTAAAATGTTACGATTTCCCAGCGCCTTCAAATTATGTCAGCTATACACTGACAAATTAAAACCGACACGGTGCTTTCTAAAAGCATCTTCGGATTTTAATAAAACAAAAGAAAGCCGGAGGAGTGTAAAAAGCATCATAGCACTAAACATTCGAGACATAAAAAAATACATTAAAAATAAAGCAAACAACTGTTTCAAGAATATGATAAAGATTGTGTGACTGTAAAGTTTATTACTTTAGCGTGTCAACATTTGTTTTTTTTAAGCCAAAATTGTGATTAATAACAGAGAAGGCCATTCTTTCAGCATTCTTCCTGCAGCACACTCCCAGGATTTAGCGGCCCAAAATGCACTAACTGTGAGTCAATAGCGCCATCTAGTGTGCTTGGGGGTAACTTTTACAAATGGTCACTGACTGGAGGCCAAGGCCACACAATTCGTACCGCAAAACAAACAGTTATCCAAATAAATTAGGACAATGACAGAAAGCCTATTTGAATGCACCTTTGTAGAAAATTTTGGACTGTGAAAACACATAACACTTTTAGCAGTGCCGAATACATGATTTAAAGGTTGCAGCAGCACCACTATGGACACTGTAAATTAGCTTTACAAGCATGTGTTAAGTGAAAACTAAGCTTTTTCGGTTTAGCGTCGTTTAAAGTCTTGGAGTGACTTCTGAATGGATCTTGTGGTGTTGGTGGATTGCCTTTGCCTCTAGCTAGCCCAAAGTACTAAATGGCTTTGCAGAGCTCTTTGAGAGGGTCCACCACCAACGTCCATTAAACCATAAAGTAATTTAGCCCAGACGTCTAGCCAGTTAGCCAGGTTGGCTTTGTTCGTCTGCATCTGAGACAAACAACACCAAGCTACAACAGGGTTGTAAAACTAGCATTTTTGTTCTGGGGCGGAAACGTGGTCGATCGGGCTTTGAAATAGCCGCATCCTGTTCGTATTGTTAAGGCCCACAAAAAGGCAATTTCAACCCAGCGTAAGGCTAGTGCTAAACATATTAACTTTAATTATAAATACTCGTATATAAATAAGTGCAAAATATTAACATCAGACGACTTTACAATTAGGGATGTTGCAGTCACATGGTGACTTCAGTCATAAATTCAGTTCAGTCATAAATAAAAAAATTTAAAAAACACAGGCCTCTTTAAAATAATTTAAGTTCAAACACCAACAACGCGGATCCTTCATGGCCTTCAAAACTCTTTCATTTTACTAAGCCCTCGGACTAATTAAAGCAAGCCATTTTTGTTGTAGTTAAAGTTTTTGATTCATTTATTTATTTGCTCAAGTTGTTGACATTTGTGTAAAACATTTAGAAAACATTGTATTTTGTGGCTCTGGCAAATCGGTACCACAGATTTAAACAGCGGTTTACTGGCTATTTTTTTCCTTTGAAAAGTTGTTATATTGATGCACATAAAGCTACAATTACAAACAACAACAACAATAATAATTATCTATTTATAATGTATTGTATTTAAAATGTCAAAATAAAATAAAATCGAATTTAAAAATGAGGAAAAAGGGTTTCAGTGCTTGGAAACTGGTTTAAAATTAAATACCGAAATATGTCAATAAATAAGGCGCGGGAGTGGATGAGGCCTAGCACAGGCGTTTCGGTATTTGATCTTTGTGGGATGTGCAAATTTGATATTTCGACGGTCACACTAACAACCTCTTTACAATGGCCTTGCCATTGTGCATATACTCCAACCACGATACTTTCCACATGAGAACATTGTATGTGTAGGCCAAAAACTTTGCTAGAACTGGATAGCACACATTTAACTCGTTCTTGAAAACTGCATGCCTTCCTTGTGCGGTCAAATAAATGGAACGAGACACAAAAGTCATATTAACATGGTTGTATATATTTGGATATATCTACAATCTATGATGAAACTCATTTACAGTTTAAAGAATGTAAAATACACAAACTGGTACATCAGAAACAAACTAAGCACATCGACGCAAACACGTATATTTCTTAACTACAGAATTGTTGTTATTTATAAAATATTCGGCTTTCAAACCTCCTACAAATAATGGAAGCATAGAAAAGAAACAACCACGTAGAGAGCATAAATTAGGAATTTGAAAATAAAGTAGTTCAAGTATTTTCTCTCTGAAACTTCGGGGCAGCCTCTCTGCAGAGTCCACTTTTGTATTTGTGAGTAAAGAAATGTTATGTAAATCCAAACTACATATAGTATTAATATGACTTACGTCAGGATGGTAAAACTACACTTACATAAAATCATACTTATATCATCACGTTTTGAAGTACATCCAGATAGGATAGCCTTTTCGTTTTCTCTGTTCCTGTTATGGGGCTGGAGGTGCAAATGTTAAGACTCATATCGATACTAAATGATGATTTTCCTTCAGTCTTTGATGAGTGACTTTTGGTCTATTGTTCTTTACTGTCGTTTTTTTCTTTGTTCATTTTCTTCATCTTCATCCGTCGGTTCTGGAACCAGATTTTAACTTGTCGCTCCGTCAGGTTCAGCACCCTTGCTACCTCATATCGCCGGTCTCTTGTGAGGTACATATTGAATAAAAATTCCTTTTCGAGTTCGAGTGTTTGATACTTGGTGTATGGACAACGCTTCTTTCGAGTTGAGCGCGCATGGATCCAGTTTGCCACAGGATTATCTGAAAAACAATGCATAAAAAGTGTGATTAGGTGCTGCTGTAAACAAACACACTATCCAAAATAGACGACTGTCGCATTTTACCGGATTATAGATCTGTTTTTTTCTCGCTTGCTTATGACAGTCATGTGTATAAAGCTGTTTAGTTTTTTTTAATCTGTAGCACCTAACAACACTTCTCATTTTTGATTAGTCTTCAATTAAATGTTCAGGCTTAATACGTGTAAATACCAGGTAATTTCATAGGGGGTCCCTCTATCTCTGTCTATTTTAAATAGCTTTGCAAACTCTTACAGAGAAATGGCGCTGTAAACTAGTGAATGTACCTATTTGCTTTATAGGCCCATAAAAAAGCAAAGGCTTGTGACTCAAGCCTTCACAAGTCTACGCTCAAAGTTCTGCTATGCAGTGAATGCACTGTGAACATTCCACGTGCTGTTTCCTGATGTAAATGCTATGTTTCATTTATATGTAAATTATATTTCATTGAACAGTACAAAACAACAGCTCCCGGTTTTTACATAATTTTTTTATTTTAAATTTGACACTTCAGTAGTTAAGTTGTAATACAGTCCTCGACGAGTAGCATATAATTCAAAAGTAATTTAGTATTTATAGGTTATAATAAAATAGATCACACTTGAAACCTAAAATTAGCTATGTAAATACTTAATTTGAAATGTTAATACGCATCCTTGCTTTACAACCGCCTGTATTGCTTACTGAGCCAACGGCAGGCTAAATTTATAAATTTGCACATTAAATAAAGCACAGTAATATAAGTAGGCTATATTGTACAAAAAATAATGATAATGATAATGGTACGGCTATTTGTAAACATCAGATGCAACCTTCTTTGCCAGACTTGGCTTTTTAGGAGACCATTTTTATAGCTCACAACCCGTTTTACAACCCAATCTTATGGCGTTTGTCATCAATGGATAGCCCCAAAGCAGACTTGAGTCGGCCGAGAACAGCACAGAGGATGAAAGGGTATAGAACTTGGTTTTACGACGGACAACAGCCAACCACCAAGCGAACGCAATAAACCGAGAAGCATCCCATTCTCGGTTGTAAACAAGAATAGCTCTAACTTACTTGGGTCTAATTCAGCCTTGTCGTCTTTGTGCTTCCCGGAAGACAAACTCTCCGTCTCAGGCGATGGTGTGTTCTGCTGCTTTTCTCGAATATCGACGGCGGAACAGTAGAGATAATCCGTGTAAGTGCGTCCGTTTGAGCCCAAACAGTCTCCAGCACGGGGATCCTGGAAGGTGTCGGGCTTCAGCCCGTAGTGCCTGCTATTCCCTGCGTATCCTGGAAAAGACACGGTACCGGGGATAGGCTCCAGCCAAGAGCGAACGTACCTTGAGTCTGTGCCTAGGTGAGGTTGGTGAGTGTATGGATGGTAAACCACTGACGACTGGGAGTGAACAGGGGCCCACGAGGTAGTAAAGACTGGTGGTTTCGGGGCAAAGCTGCAAGACGGGTAATCCGCGCATTCCGGTACCAGGGGCGTCGGGCGTGAGCTGGAGGATATCGGACCAGTGGCTGTGAAACGACTCGCCAGAACATCCTCGCTCTCATGGTTGATCAAGGAATCCACATAATAATTACTTATGGGACCCGTAGCCGACATGGCGATGTTTCCCTTCTCTTTTACATGCATCCGATTATTATATGGAGTGTATGTGTACTTTTTTATCTGACCGTAGAACAATCAAGACAGGTAATTATTTCAGAAAGCTTCCCCAGCTGGGATTGGACGCCTATGGAACACGTGATTGCATTTACCCCCTGAAAAACTGCACAGCAGATCAATGCGCGCGTTCTCCTGGAACAGCAATGCACTTCGAGCTTGCAGTAGGTTGCTTAATACCAATGTTGTCTTTTTTCATCGAGCCTAAATATATGAATCTGGTGTGTTTCTAGTATATTGTGATGCAACTGATTAAGGTAAATAGTTATTTGTAGCCTTACGAAGCAACAGAGTGTGTGTGTTAACGGTCTTAAAAAGGGCACTATTTGTTGGTGTAATCAATCTCTGTCGAGAGAATGCTACTGTGCTGTGGCTAGCCTTGTGCGCATCCCTCACTGCAAAATGTTATTTATTAAAACAATTAGAAAAAAGAAACGGTTGTATATTTCTTTCTCAGTTTTACTATTAATTTTATATAATTGGAAAGGACCCAATTGAATAATTCTGACAAATATACGGCTCTTGTGTTGTCTAGAGGGTTGCCTTTACGCACTGAAGTCCTATTTTCCACGAGTTTCAAATAAATACAATTGGGATATCCCTCATAAAATGGAGTTTTAAACAAATCGGGGCGGTGGGAATAGTAAGACGCCTGAAAACGCACCACAACTGCGGCTATATTCGTCAAGTGGTCGTGCATGCTTTTATGTCCTTCAATAAATTTTTACGAGGACCATTTGATTGTTCATAAACGTGTCGTTAATAAAACTGCAGTTGAGTTCCTGGTATAACATAAAACCAACACTACGCTTGTGAAAGAAGTCTCATCAAACCTTTGTCGAATATACTAGAAAATAGACGAGTGACTGTTCACATAGCTCTTAAAATTGTATATATAAAGCTAGGAAAGGCGTTGTTAGCTTTATCAATTTTACTGCGATATTTTTGAAAAGGCATCTGCATAACACAATCCACACAAGTTTTGTAAATTATTTGTACTTCCCGTTCCTTTTCATTTTCTTTTTTATGCAATTTGCCTTTTTTGCGATTCTATCAAACTTAATTCCAGTTGTAATACGATAAAATAATCTTGTTAACTGAAAATAAAATTATATACTACAACTAAAAATAAAACTATGTGAAATATTTGTGAATATAAATGTTTGGTTTCGTAATTTTGAATTATTAATACTGGCTCACACATTAAAAAATCATTTTATGCTACAAATCTATTAAATATGCTATTTTAACGCCATGCCGTTGTGTAAAAAATGACACCGTTTGAACATTTTTCAGTTAATATGTGACTCACTGTATTTTAGATTAAATTTTTCTTTTAAGCGTATTGCGACACTTGGAAATATGTTGATTTTGGTCTGCAGTCATTGTCAGTGTTAGGCCCACTATGAAATCGGCCACATGAGGTCAGGCTTTTTTTTCCGTCCTCTTTTCTGTGGGAACACCAGACATTATCAAAATATAGACACACCAAATAACAATACGTGGGCAATTCAGACTCTTAATATTACTTTTGTACTGCAAATAGCTATTAAAACGGTTACAATGTTATATTAGTTAAATAGCTTACAGAGACTCGACTCAAAGTAATGAGTGCCATTATGCCTCTCTTTTCAGTTGTAAAACACCTAATTAAAGTTTCTGATTCAGTAAAACAACTAAAAGCAAAAGGAAGCAGAGAACAATATATTTGTGCTTTTATGCTGTTTCAATAACTTATTATGTGTTTTAGAGGAAGGCATGACAGCTTTTTGATTATGACGTGGATCTGATTTCTCCTTGTAATAGACTGCGGAAGCTATATAATTTAGATTATCTGAACAAAAGTGAAGGCAAAATCTTATCTCACAGTATAAATAATTTAAAGCTTTGGTGGGAGGCTGTAGCATATTGTGGGGGATCAATGCATCTAATCAAAATGTTAGAATAATTACGCTGTGGCACAGAACAAACATGTATAACGTGTGTAATGTTGCACATTCCTCAGTAATAACTGTAACACATATACAAAAAACACAGGCTAAGTGCTCTAAAGAGCCTTTATCTCTGTTTTTCCGAGGGCGTGGTACCTTGATGCTAAAATTGTTTCCATCGTCACTGTTTTTCACTTACGTTTATTTATTTTATTTTTCTTAATTTCTTATTTTTTGTGTTCTAATGTTGATGTTAACATGATGCATGTACAAAGGCAATTTGTTTGATGATACAATGTTGTTTTGAAATGAACGCCGCATTATGAAAATAAAAAAATACAACTGTGTTTAATTGTTGAACTGTTTTATGAGTGTCTTTGAAACTTAAAAATTGTAAATTGTAATCTTTGTCCAGCCTCTTTTAAAATGTCAGTTTTGTGTGCTATGAAATTCACTATGTAAAGATTTAAATTAATTCGGTGACTAACAAGGATATTTTTCACACCTGATATAAATGTTATAGATATAATACAAATTCTGTTACGCTCTCTCCCTCGAACAAGGGAGATATAATTTATAATTCGCTATGTGGTCGCATTCATTTATAGGATAACGATATTGTGCTTAAACTGTACAAATCGGTGGAATATAGTATTCGCTGCAGTCTTGGCAGTTAAGCTGTGCAGGGTGACTCAGGATAAAAATGAGACTGCGGTGCACACTGCACATTTACGAGTGCACTAGTACGAGCTTCTGTCCATCCCAACATTTATCTTATAAAACACCACACGGTTTATACACATTAGCCTATAACAGACATTTTTATAAGATACAGAGATTTACATGTACGTATCATATCTAAAACACAGCACTTTCCTCTTTGTGGCTAAAATACAGCAAGTTTCTTGTTTATACGGTACAAGGAGCTGCTTATTCACCCATGATCCCACTAATGCATTTCGTAGTCTCGTGTGACTATAATAAACAATGAAGTTTTATATTATAGCAACACATACCTTTTTCTTATATTAGCATAATTGAATCCTTCAAATGGATTTTAAGTTGTCATTAAAAAACATCAGAGTACGTTCCATTCTGAGCCAGCATGGCAGTATCATTGCTAATGCACTTTGATTTACGGGAATATATCAACATTAATCTCCAGCATCTGTTATATAAAGTTAGGCTACTCTTTGATCCACTTCAGTATTTGCTTTAATACTGATGTTTAATAGTAAATATATATATATATATATATATATATATATATATATATATTTAAAAAAAATAAGGAGCAGATTAAAATAATTTAAAAAAAATATATTTTTTAATTTTTTCTTAATTTTTTTCAAGCAATAGAATTTTTATTTATTCATTTATTTTTGCTTTGAAGTATAATGAGGAATGTTTACATCTTGCAGTAGCCTATACCTAGATCCATTTTACAAGCGCCACTGCGCCTAAAAAGACAATACGGTGTTAAAAGACAAATGTCGTATGTGTATCAATTCAGAATATTGGATTCCAAAATATTTCCACATAATTTCATTATTATGTGTTAAACATATAATGTCCTGTACTAGTACTACGTTTTTTATTTTATTGTACTTTTAAAAATATAGCTTTCAGTGTGCCATGGTCAACATGAACATACTAATGCTCTATACCGTTTCCTTTAATGCATTCTGCTGAATATACAGTCAATTAAAACAAACATTTCTGTTTTTAGCAAATTTGTAATGTACTTATTTACGGAGAGAAATGTTCAGAGTTCAATTATATTGTTATCACAACTGCAGACAGTCTCATATTACAGCATCATATTGCTTGTGGCCATAGGCGACATAAACAGAAACACAGCAACAGCGCAAAGGTTTAACCTTTCAATCAAACAAGTAAGATTAATTAATATAGCCTAATCAGTTACTTTTCTTATCCAAGTAAAAACACCAGCTAAGATAAAAAATAATAACAAGAAATACTATTACATTAAATTCATACATGGTGTTAAAAAAGCAGCACTGAACAGATGACCGAGTAAAATACCTTTATAGCAAAGTAACTTGCTTTAGATAAGAAACCCTTTTCACTTAGGTCTAGCTCCAATCAAACTTAGTTCAATAAACGCGTAAATTAAATTCAGTGTAAATGGAGAGCAAAATGTGATCCAGCATGAACGCCGTATAGTTACACAACAAAACGTGATTAATCTGAAAAGATCAATTCGTTTAAAATTACCACGTGTGCTAAAAAATACCTCCAGATTTGTTCACTAAAAATAGCTACAAAGTAAAACAGTGAAGCAAAAGAGCTGAAATTAAAGAAAAGCGTAAAAAAAATCTTGCCACATCGAAAGTCAAATGATCCTCATTCAAACCCACTGAAAATTAACCAGCAATGATAATCTGTGTTAAATTCCTGTCCAGTGTCTGATAGTGAACATCTATTCAAATGCTTACATATAAAGGTCTGCACCAGATAGGCCATTGCTAATGCTACTACAGATAGGCTTAATGCGCCACACGTTTGGAAACAGTTCTCTATACTTTCGCACACAAGCAATCATTTCAACTTATTCTTATATATATATACTAAGCAGAAGAAGGTGTTTTGATGTCCACCAATCCTTTGGCTATTTGAGGATATTGCCGCTATATCCGCATGCTAGGCGGCAGTGTCCTGTGGGGCTATTACGCGTGCTGTAAACTCTTTGTTGGTGACGCATTCCGGAGGAGAACCCCATTCACTCAACTGAATGAAAATGACTTTGGATTCCAGACTGTCTCCTCCCGTCGCAAAACAGCTGAAGGGAGGGGAGGGGGTTAAGAAAACAAGCATATATGGTGAAATCCAAAGACTACTCTCCCAGCAAAAAAAGACAAGTCGCTGATGAGGCCCTTTACAACAAACAACTTTACCAATAACATTACCTGAACTAAATTAGCTTATTATTTCCACATATTATAGGCCTACAGCTGATATGGCTTTAGAAGGCACTGTCTCATTACTACTGTACAGTATATAACGTCATAGCACAAACACTGATATTTCCCGCTTATTAATGTGGGGTAACCCAAACCCACAAATCTGGGCTGATTTAAAATAAATAAATATATATATTTAGAAATATTTAACTTAAAAAAAATCTGAAGACACATGTTCCGCAATGCACATAACTAATCAACAAACAAATTTAACAAAATAAACAAAGGCACCTAAACATATTGTTTCCTTTCTCTGCTTTTCTGTGTAAGTATCCTATACTAAAAGATATTACTAATTAATTAATGCAAGTGTAGAAAGGACTGTAGAATTTAGAATAATTTAATGTGCTAAGTAGAAATTACAGAAAAAACAGTATATAAAATGATCTAAAGCTAAAACTTTTTAAGTAGACATTATTATGTTGATATACACAATAGTATATAGAATAAACATACAGTAGGTTACACTAACGAATTTTATAAAGTCTAATCTCTCCGAAGAAGCCACTATTTCACAGGTTCACTGTTTAGTGTACAGAAGCTACAGGTCAATCATTGTCTGCCATGGATCCTAGCCACAGTCTGTTGTGGCAAACCTTTTTAATGTGGTTTTGCAGGTGCTGTTACTACTAACCAATGCTACTGTTCATGTTGCTGTTATGCAAATATAATTAGTGTTTAAACTGCCTTTTGCTATTTGAGCCAGGCCCTTTACAGGTTAAAAAAAGTGTGTGGTTGGCCCACAGTAGTGAAATGTAGCGTAGCATTTCAAAACAAATAAGAAGAGTTTAATTTTGTATTTTTTGTTAGGTCAGGTTTCTAAGAGTACAACATCAAAGCCAGACAAGATTCATCAAATTTGTAAAGGTGTTTAGTCTCATACACACGCAAACGCAAAAGTATTATATGGAATTGACTTATGTGGAAAGAATAAAGTAATAGCTGATTAATTTTCAATTAATAGTTATATATATATATATATATTTATATATACTGATTTCGTAACTGTCCGTCAGTCCATCATTTTTCTAATTTTTTTTTTTTTTTTTTTTTTTTTTTTTTTTTCTAGAAACTGCAATTTCTTGCTACCACCTCAGTCACTATCATTTCTAATGTTAAAAAAGTGGCTAAACACTTTTGGCCATAGCTTCGAATAAAAGAATGAGCCATAATAAGGAACGGGCTAAATTTGCCCCATGATGTTAACAGTCCTTTCTCCCTCTGAGAGTCTAAATTCTCTTTTACAGCCCGACACATAAAGGCGAGCAAAGGAGAAAAAGAGCCCGCTGTGGCTATAATCGTTCAGTTCATTTACAATGCCATTTGCGGAAACTTCATTGCACAGGGTGTAATTTAACGGCAATTGTCGCCCTTGATGAAGACGAACTGACGTAATCAAGGCAGTTTCTTGTTGTCGAGCCAGGAAGCCAATCCCAACAACATGAAACTACCTAAACCACGCACCAGCCGCGCGTAACGGCGTTATCCACAGGAGGAGACAAACAACAAACTCTGCACAGATAAGTAAGGATTTTATTCCATTCCTCAGAGCCTCGAGCGTTAATTTAATTAAACATCGCGTGTGATAGTTCTATTGTAGTAGATAGTTAGTTCTACTATGCCCGAAAGGCCATAGCTTTGGGTAGTTTCAAGAATTGACACCAAATTGAACACCAATTGACACTTCTATCAACCAGCATTGCTATTTCCAACACAAATTAGTAGCATGCAAATAGACCTTCAACAAGAACAACACTGTCAGAAGTGTTTTCTGTGGCTTTTTGCAGACCAGAAAAGTTATCCAATTAAAAATTAAATTGTAGTAAAAAGAGAACAATTGTCCTGCAGAGGGACTGCAAATAGCTGATATTTATTTAGGCTATAACACATAATGTCAGTACAAGTAGATCTCCACAACTTTAACTTGGAAAATGGGGCGCAATTACCACAACAACACTCTCTTATCAACAACTGTCAGAAGCACTGAGAGCACACATCTCAAGAAATGCGTTCAAATCAAAGCTGTTATCCATGTCAGCGCTTGAGGGTATCCAGAATAGCTTCCCTCGAGCTCAATCGATAAAAAATAAGGAAAACGTTATCCTACCTTGAACGTTCTGCACACGGTCTGATTAACGTAACTCATAGGATCCACTCATTCATTCACCGCCGCTGTAGGTCTTTCATTCTTCCGTGTTCAGTCCATCGTATCATAGCGTTCCATTACTCCATAATGAAAGGTTCCTGGTTCCAAAACAGCCAGGCAGACCGCAGAGCGCGTCAGTGAGGCCAGCACATTGCAGTTCCGAGTATGTGAATTAGCCCTCCTCCACTCACCTTTTAATGCATCTTTACTGCAGCAGCACATTATATTTGCAGATCATAAAATCCACCCCCAGCGCTTTCCAGGACCGTCATGACATTACAATTTTATGACCTTGACTTACTGTGGTCACCTGGATAATATTTAAATCAACGTTATGGGTCTCCCACTCATACTGAAAGTGCTATGCACTTTCTCCTTCTGCCTCTCTTCCCTGTCTTCACCCAAAATTTCTGTCAACAGAATACAAGAGAAAATATGCAAGGGGAAGGACATACCAGGAGATTATATTTTCCCACCCCCTGTTTTATTTATCAGCCTCTCGAGTTAAACATCAAATTGACAAATACACGTCAAAGAACAAAGCATGCAAAATACAGAGTGCGCGTTGTAGGACAAGCGCACTGACAGCAAACAAACTAATCTAAGACATCGAATGGACATCTCGTTCATATATTCTGAGTTAAGTTTTTTAAAATTACAAATTTGCCACGAATATTTGCACCAAGCATCCTTTTCTTACTTTACTGGCATATTTACAATTATTATTCTGGTCTGTTCAACAATGATAAATTAGGTTCGGATGTAAACTAGATATTGTTTACAGGATCTTTCAGTCCCTTTGCATTAAAAGTCATGGGCCAGTGCTTTGCTATTCTGTATTTGCGTGAGTCTGTGAATGCAAAAGGAGAAATCAGAAAAAAAAATAAAGAGAGAGATTAAATAATAGAGAGGGGCTGAACGTGGGAAACGCGAGTGAGCATGTATTTTCTTATTTCTTCCTTTGTCTGTCTTAAGCGCTCAGTTGAAACTATAGCCGGTTAGCTCTCGGACACGACTTTCTCTGTTGAGCTTCTTTAGCTTCATCCTTCTGTTTTGGAACCAGATCTTGACCTGTCTGTCTGTGAGGTTGATACTCTTGCTGATCTCCAGACGGCGCTCTCGAGTCAAGTACATGTTGAACAAGAACTCCTTCTCTAGCTCAAGTGTCTGATGCTTTGTGTAAGGACATCTCTTCTTTCGTCCACTTTTCGCTTTTAGCCAGTTTCCCGTGTTTTTTTCCAATTTAGCCTCATCTGCCGAAGTAAACAAGAGGGAGAAAAAAACTGTTATACCGGAGTATGATTGCAAGATAACAAAACTTGACGCTTCAAATGCTCGCTTGACTAAATTATTTAGTTTCTTCCCAGCAAAATATTCATTTACTTTTTTTGTTCATCAGAATAAACATTATGCCGAATTTATTGCACTTATGAGTCTATAGTCTATGATCTAACGGTTTAATTTAAAAATGGCCTTGTTCTTAGCAATATCAAAGCTATGCAGTCATGCCGATTCCCCCATTTTGCTCATTTAACATATCTAATAATTTATTTTACGAATTTTCAATTATTAACTGAATATGTATTGTTGTCATTTATCCATCTATCTATCTATATATATAAAAAAACATTTCCGTCCATTTTCACAATTTTAATTGTGTGATTTTAGTCTCTTGGTCATCGGCCTGGAATTACTGTGATTTTAGTCTCTTGGTCATCGCCATGATCCAAAACAAAAAATCTTTTTCTTAAAATAAATAATGATTAATATGCAAATAACAAAGCCATATAAAACATTTCTTTTCATGTTTGGATAATTTGTCATGTTCAATTAACAAAACATCAGCAAAGACCTCAAAACTAAAGACGCAACTGTTTTAGATGAAACTTGTGTGTTACTGCAGATTTCAGAAAATGTCATACTTAGCCTACCTAACGTGTTAATAACAGGAATTAAACAAGAAAATGAAATAAGAATTATACATTTTAAAAGACTGAATTTAACTAGGCTACTTGTGTGAGCATAACAGAGCTTAGTAACCTAAATACCAGTTATATCAGTTACACATTTAGTAAACCACAGGTATTTATTTAATTATTTTAGGACCACATACTGATTTCAGATTTCCTTTACAAGATTTGAATGGAATGGTTCACATTTTATAACGACAGATAACAAATACAATATTACGATATAAGCGCAAAATGCCTTGTTAATTAAATGTTTTAAATATTTTAAATAAACGCCATTTTTTCCCGTTCAATGTCTACAAAATTCTATACAAATATTTACCAATACCATCAAGTAATTAAGCAAACTAATGGAATTTCTAATTCCTAATTTAAACCTCTATGAAAAAATAAAAAAACAAAATACGTTGAATTAGCTACATGCATTTGTGCGGGGGATGCGGTGAAGACGTCATTTTTATTTCCCTACACTATTGCGGGTAAAACTGAATGTGCCTGTAAACAACCAACTGGAGTGCAATAAAAAAAAATCTAATTTAATAGAATTTAACAGATTAGCGTGTACTGTTTTGTTTTGTTATGCTTGCGTGGATGTGTAAGAGCGCACTTTAACACAGCGTGTTAATCCTAACGTGATCCTGTTTATATCAGTGCCAAGACCTATTTTTATTTTGGCAACGGTGTTAAACGCCGTTTCAATTTTTAGTAGTCCTGATATTGTTTAATTGACTGCTGTTCTGTAAAAACAGACAAACAGCCCATGTGGGCCTGTAAGACATAGTTATGATGCACACAGGGCCCGAACAGTCGTCGGTGCAACAAGCTAAAAGGTCTTCTATTTTGACGTGCAACTTGGTTGTCATTTCACATGTTGTTGCCTGCATAGAAGGGAGCGCGCTGTTATTGTGCGTGTGTGTGTGGTAGTAGTAGTAAAGGGAGAGAGAGAGAGAAGGAATTAGTTATCACCTTTCAATTCGCTCTCGGAATCATCAGTACAACTGTCTGTTTTTGAGACACTCTCCTCTTTTCTAGTCTGTCTCTGATCCATGTCGTCTTCCTGCGTATTCCCTCCCTTGTCTTCTGGGTCCTGCCTTGCTTTGCTGCTTTTGACATAGGAATCTGCTGCTAGTGCTTCAACAGGCGTGGATATTCTGGCTATTGGGTTAAAGTCCGAGCCGAACTCATCTCCATGGTGGCCCCTTTCACTGGCGTACACCTGGCTCCGTCGGAAATAATCGGGGGTGGAGACGGCGCTTTGATTCGGGTGGCTGTTATTGTCTCCCAGACGGATGTAGGTGGATTTCTCGGCGGACTCCTTAGCGCTGTCGATATCAGGCTGGTAAAGACAAGGAATCGCTTCCTCTTTCACATTACTGGCTGGAAACGAGCATGGGTGCAAAGGCTGGGCAACAGGTTGCGAGCCTCTGTAAGTTTTAGAGCCTGCGATCCAAGTGTCCCGCTGCGACAGGTAATGTGAGTGCTGGTAACTGCTGAGATGCATACCAGTCGGTTGCAGATCATCCCGTTTGGAGAGAGGGGTACCAACAATGCCAAAACTACCCATCATGGAGCAACCATATTCTGCAGACGTTTGCATATACATTCCAGAGTTAGTGGAATAGCTCTCACCTCTGTAAGGAGACGTTCCTCCCACCAGCGAGTCCATCAGGAATGTGTTGGCTGCCACGTTGTTCGGGCATGACATTTTGCTACTTGACTTGTTTTTCTTTTGATTCAAAACAATCTCCGTTATGCCGAAGTGGATAAGGACAGTAGGACGCTGACATCTTTTGGGGGGGCGAAAAATATCAGCAACATAATTATGGATTCAAGGCGCTTTATCATGTGATTTTCAGACCAATAGGGTTTTGAAAGTGGCCTTGATGCGCCAGACCGTCTTGACGTCACTGGGGTCAAGTTGTTGAATTTATGTGGTACAGCATGGAGCAATGGCGCCATCTAGCCGATTTTTACGGATAAGGAAACCAACAACAGAACAAAGAACAATCGCTGTCTTCAGACATAGCCTGCAGTTACGTGGCTTATGCGTCTGCAAAAGAAAGAAAGAGGCAAGTAAATTAAACACTTAATGGAAATCAAAGAAATTTATTATAAAGTTAGGCTATTCAAAATAAAGAATGGGTAATACTATACACTTTTATAAAAAGTATATGTAGGCTCTGTTTTTAAAGTGGACATGCAATTTTATAGAATAGGGACGATGGTGACACATTCTGTCTATTTTGCTCTCTGTCACGACACACTATTTAATCAGTTTTTAGTTAATATCGATATTGCACATTCCATTAGGTGGATTAATTGCAAATGTTATATTAATATACATTGCTGCTTTGCTTTCTATTTTCTTTGTAAAATTAGATTCTTGTGTATTATGTTTTTCCTATCTTTTTCTCCATAATAGACTGATGTGCTGGATTGTAAAATATATAGGAAAAATACATAAGAAGAGAAAGGTTTATTTATTATCTCCAAACTGGAGATAATACATTCTGTACATTTTTTTTTGAATGTACAGAAATGATCAAGAAGAACATACATTTAGTTGTGATTGCAATGTTTGATCATTAGCTGTTCATAAATGCATGAAAAGCAAAATGAAAACTTGAAAATAAACTTTAAAATAATTTAGAGTGAATTACATGCAGTTGCGTAGGCTATTCCATAGCCTACACTTTATTTTCCTTGTTGTTAACGTTTCCTTTGTGAGTATTAAGTTAGTATGTAGGATTTTATCATACATTTTTGATTATATAATATATATAAACCCGGTTGCATGTGATACAATTTCCATTAGGAAGTTTTCCTCAAACAGATGGAATTTATTTTTTTGGTTCCTACGGTTTTCTTTTTTTTTTTTGTATGCGCTCTACATAAATGTGGTTTTCGATTTTAGTACAGATATCAAAATTGTGAAAGGTAAAATGACACGCTTCGTCTTCAAAAGTTTCATATTATGCCGTTTTATCAAGTTGCATTGAATTAGCTAGATGAATGACAATACACAATGTACTAGAGGGAAAAAACGTTGCCCAAAGCTTACGTATTTTCATGTACTATGCTTAGGTCATTTTTGCTATTGCTTACAATAATTTATATAATTTGTATTTGTATTACCCCTTGGACTTGAATGATCCTTTCTGTGTTTGCTGGCCAATGCATTTCTCAACGAGGTCAGCGCCTGTGGCCCAGCTTGAGACATGGGGGATTGTTTTGATTGGTCTGTTTTCTTGTCTATCACTCAGCTTTTTAAGACAAACAAATATACTTTCATGACAGAATATGAAAATATAGATTTTGAGGTTTTAGATCTCATCCACACTTTTCTTATTCAGTACGTTGCATGATTTGTTTTTTTAATTTAAATATTTGTTTAAATATTGTTAACGTTTGATTTTACGTATTATTAAATGCACAAGTTAACAATTTCAGTGTGAAATGCACATTATACAAAGGGATTAATATAAAAAAATATGTGTTTATCAAAGTGTGTATATATATACGTGTGTGTGTGTTTTGTATATATTGTTTAGAAATTAAAAATCTGTAGCGTGTAACGAAATATTGTAGATATCAGGTCAATGTTCAATCGAAACCAGAAATTTAAATAACAAAAATGCTTAAGCGTCTTAATTACAGATAAGGCTCTATATGCACGATTGGCGCAGTGACTTTCGGATTCCAGATGTGAGCACAATGAAAACATATTTCAGAGATATATTTACATATTTAAATTGCTGTAAACGTTGTTCACGGTAATTTCATGTTTTGCTGGGAATTACATGTCTAGAAACAACGAAAAAGAGCCCAATGAAAACTTAAAAAAATGTCTGTACATTATTTATTATGGATGGATGTATTCTTTAAATGTAATGTGTGTGTTGCAGCGTGTTGCAGCGAAAGTACATTCTTAAAAAATATTGTGCATGTATTATTAAAGTGTATTTACTAATGAATTAAAGGCTAATGTGTCATTGTTTCTTAATAAAAATCGTGTTACCAACTGTTCTTTTGTTTCTTTTTTCAAAGTAATTTATTTCATAGGATGAAAACAACAACAACGACAAATTGTAACAAACAAAACTAAAAACAAATTTGTGGAATCGTACTCTGTCTGAATTACTTATTTCTCTGTCCGTGCATGCCGAAAAGAAAACATGAAAAGGCTCTAAGCCTTTTTTTAAAACAGTCCCTTCTCTTCGAGTGAAGTTTGTGATACTATTAAAAGTCGACATGCAGCTGTTACTGTTAAACAGAGAAAGCTAATTCCTTTTTCATTGGGGGATCAGAGATCTATCACACAGAATATTGAATTGCACCACATTCGGGTTGCACAAAACAAGAAAGTGTGTAGCCTGTAAAACATAACCATATATATACATACATACATAATATATATATTTATATATATTTTGCAAGAATTAGCCTTTTATATTTGGTTCTTCCCGATGGATGTTTTCCCTGCGAAGATAATGTTTTTAAACAGGTACTGATTTCTGATCATTTTTAAGGGTCGTTATATGCACTGTGATGTAAACTGTGCTAAAATTGCAATTAAAAGAATAAAGAAAAGTCGCCAAAACGACTTTGAAAAGTGAAACACAAGATGTCCTGTTTAACCGCGTAGGCCTCTAGTCTGTTGGCTTTGAAACGAGTAAAAACAGGGCAGGGGATTCGATGGGTATTCCTTGCCTTTTTGGGAACTTAAACCACCATAAAACATATTTCCAATTTAGAGCGACCCGCTTTTTAACCGTTTCCCCTCACCAAACAGGCGTCCACCCGCAGAGGTCTATGGAAATTTATGATTGATGCATGTAACGTTTTAAAGACATTTATAAATCAGAGAGTGGTAATCGCAAAGCACATCAGCATTATATTAAATTTTAATATCACGAAAGACCATACAAATGACTAGTGGGCACCAGTGGCGAATGTATTTACAGCTTTTCATCACGTACAGGAGTGCGGAAGTAAGTATAAGCGTACAAAGAGTGTTAATAGGCTCTGTCCAAAGTCCGCAACTGTACAGCATGAAATACAAACAGCAATGAACAACACCGAATCTTTCAGACCACACACACTGGAAACTTTATATGTCTTGTCACTTCCAGCTTTCTAATATTTTATAAAATCTGAGTGAAAAAAACCGTGTTTGGTTTGTATTTTTATGTTATTGGAATACTGAGAATTATTTGCCGAATGAGACAAGCATAGGCCTAATAGAAAATATTGACTATTGACACTCTCTTGATAATTGGAATGCAAATATATTAAAGTAACCCTGTAAGTCTGGTTTTTAACAGATATTGGGAAAATGTTTTATTTAATTACGGTGTCGTCTAACGTAAAAATTAAATCCAGGTTGTATTTACATCCAAGTCCACAGACGCCTCCGCCATTTTACTTGTTGTCAGCTAAGAGCTCATTCGAAAGAGTTCCATTCCACCCTTGCTTTCCGTTTTGCAAATATAGCCTACCCTATTCTACTCGGAATAAATAGGATAGCCACATAATGAAAAACATCTTACAACAAACAAACAGTTTGTTTAGGAAAGCCTCATTTATGAATCAAATCAACCCCACGGCAAGAAATGCAGATTTTATGACCATTGTTCATAAGTCTACAAGCTGATTGCTTCGGTTTGGTGGCGACAGTATCTCCGGCGTTTGATAGGTGGACGTTTCAAGTTCCTGCTCCTCAGTGTGACGAAGCAAGAGAGAGGAATTCAGCAAATTAACTACGTCACTGAGCCAGGGCCAAGGTTGGTGGGTGTGACAAGAAGACAAGCCTTCCAGCCTTGATCCCTATGCCCCCCTTCCCCTCCCCACCCGCCATTTCTCTCCCACAGTTCTACAAGCAAAGATCACTGGCAATGAATCCGCTGCACTAACACATCACACACACATAAGTCTCTATTTTCGGAATTTACACAGGAACGCATGTGTTGCGTTTCAATACAGTTAACTGTGTTTAAATCTCAGCAATAAATCAGTACACTAATTCAGCGCGCAAGGACTTCCCCTCCGTTTTCTATTCGCGTTCGAGCATCAACGCAAATATACTCCGATCTCTGTTTTAAATCCGTTAGAGATCTATTTCCTGTTACCCGGGAAAAGTCAAAACCAAGCAATCTTAAATGGTCAAGAACATGCCAAAATGTCATAAAATATTTCATGCATGAAAATATTACATTTTACAGAGACAATAAAGTGTATTTAATGGGAGTGCTAAAACTGGAAAAGTTACCTGCTGTAGTTTAATGCGAGAGGTCAAAGTGTTGCTTCTTAGGCATTCCTTGGCCCTTTCCCACTTGCGCTGATTGGTTCTGTTCTGTTCACCACGTTTCCTGACAAAAGGGGCTCCTTGATTCCGCTTTATTGCAATAGGTTAAAGGTGAAGGCCTTGACATTATTGAAGTTCAAAGACAACTTTTAATTATATATTTTCCTTCATACGCATAAGCGCCAACAGCACACTTGCACGCCTTATGAGCCCACATGTTGTGACAAAATTCGTGTAGCGTGATCACATATAAAACTGCACATGGGGACAACATGCAATACCCCCAACCCCTGTGAGCATACACTGCAAAATAAATATCTCACTTCTGTTCTGTTTGTCTCTTAGAATGCAAGATGCGCACAGCTCAGCTTCTTCTGAAGAGATGATTCCATGTGAACGGACTACACTCAGCGATATCATTTGATAGGCTTCTTGCACCTATAGGAAATCAGTGTTCATTTTTAAACGTCTCAGTTTTTGTACTAGCAGCCGGACTTTCTTGTTTACTATTTACTGCGGAAGTGAACACTATTCCCCTCGAACAGACGGTGCAATTAAGTCGGAAAAAAAGCAATTTAGGGCTCTGGCTTTATTGCAGTGTCTAGACTACAAGAGTGGCGATTCCATTTAGAAGGTACTAAAAGACGTTACCGAAATGCTCTAAATTTTTTGACGTGTTTCATGCATCCCTTTGCTGGTCATCATCATTATTAGTATTTTCTAATTTTGACAAAACTACTACTGACAAATAGTTTTAACATTCCTAAAATTCTGCTAAAAAAACCCTATAAATATTAAACACATTTATTAGCCAGTTTCCATTGCAAAACAACAACAGCTAAACATTGATAGAAATGAACTAACGTGTGAAAGGGTGACAACGAACTGGGAGAGATAGAGCAAGAGAGAGATAGAGAGTTTTCATTACTTGGCAGTGGTCAGTTTATTATATCTTCTCTTAGATCTCTGTTTTCACTGCAGTGTTGTTATACACATTCACAATTTTACTTCACCATAGATTACCTTCTGATTTTTTAAAATCAAGTCACAATTGACATATAATAGTTTACCTTTATTTGTGTTTATTTTTGATTAATATGTAGTACACAGGCCAAATCGGATCGCTGAGCTATCCCTCCGAAATAAATGAGAACTTTGGGCGTACAGCAAATAATTTAAAGAATCGAACGACAAAGCTCACAAGGCTGCAAAGGCAATGTAAAGAAAAATAGCAGCAGGGATAGGGTGAGGATACTCAAAATAACATTATATTTACATTCACGAATGCACAATGCATAATCTCTGTACAAGGAATACAATATTACAGATTGTACAAGTCACAGTTCTAAATAGTGAAAACATAAAAAAAGTATGACATCTCCAGATTCGAACTAGAGTCGAGTGTATGTGTTTTAATGTACATATATACAACCATAAAAGGATAGAGGGTACAATTTTATAATATATTATAGTAGGCTATTTTGTGACTATTTTCGAAGTGAATATTTTAAACATTTCACTTAAAAGACGTGTCACATATATGGAAAAATCACAAACTAGAAATGCCGGTTTAATTTGACATTAAACAAATTTGCATTCTCTCTCCCCACCCTCAGCCATTACAATCCTGTTACCCTTCAAACAAGTCTAACAGTTTTTAGTACTGTTGCTGGCCGTAACAAACACATTTTCTAATGATTTAATAAGTTTGATGGGCATTTTTAGACATTCGTAATTTTAGTTTGCAGAGATATTAAATAAAAGGCAACGCCATTTCAACAATTACAACAACGGATTCCCAGAGAAATACTGCAAACGATCTCTGCTTAATTTCTTTTCTTTCATTCTACGATTTTGAAACCATATTTTGACTTGTCTGTCAGTAAGGTTTAACATTCTGGACAGCTGGAGCCTTTTCTCCTTGTTGATGTAAACGTTAAAGAAAAATTCTCGTTCCAGTTCACGAATCTGAAACTTGGAGTATGGACATCTCTTCTTTCTTGTGCGCGGGGTACCTTGGGATAATCAAAAGAGACACTTTAAATGATCACGTTATAAAACATTTTTTTCTCTGCAATAACACAATGAGATGTTTATAAATGCACAACACATTTATTTATATTTTTTTCTAGAAGACGAATTTGTAATTTCCAGTGTGTGATTTCATCTAAGGTTACAGATGTGAGGAAACAGATCCAACTATGTATGTCACTCCGATGCAAAACTATAACTGTGGGTAAATAGTATAAAAACTGTAAATATATGCTATTTCTTTTTTTTTTTAAACAAACTGTTAAACTCTGTAAAACCATAAACCATATCAATAGACAACAGGCAACTTTTTAATTCTTGGAACTCTAAAGTTATTTTACTGTATATGTATTTTCCCTATTTTTGTATCATATTAATAAATGTGTTTCGCAAATTATAGAACCCTTTGACCTTATACACGTTAAAATCTATTGTTATTTTTTTAAACTACAAACAAATACTGTGGGCCTGGTGTAGTGTCTACTGTGAATGGCCGTGAATGTTAGCTTCTTTTCTACAAATTATATTTACAGTTTAAAAAGCGCTGCAATGACAAAATAGCAAAAATCTAAAATATCCAATGGTGTTTTTTGAAAGGTAACTACGACAGTTCTGATTGGCATTCATGTATAGACTACTTTTGGGCAAACTTTACATTGCAACATATTTCCAAAAGGGTGAAATGCCTCTTTAAAAATTATTTCCTTCAGAGATAGATAGATAGATAGATAGATCTGATAGTCATTAGTACCGGGCAAGCACTAACATTGTATGGCCATTGACTACGTAGGCTACATCAACCCCACGGTAACTCAAGTCACAGCACGTTTAAAAGCTAATAAGGACTTAGCTAGTTTACATTCGAGCTGCTAAAACAAAATTCACAGTATGCCAAAAGTAATGTTCTGCCCAATTGGTTTTTACCCCCGACAGCTAAACGAGAAAATCCCTTGCAATGCTCAACGCAAGTTCATGATCAAAGTTAGCATTTGTCACAATAGCGCGCTCTTAAAATTTCACAGACTCTGGGATAGTAGCGTCTGTGTATAACATCCTCTTTTTTCAAAGCGCTTTCCCATCGTAAAAATTCTTTTCGTTGGAGGAAAGAGCTTTGTAGGTTATAATAAAATCCTTTGAATGCTTATAAAACTCCACATAAAATCTGACCGACAAAACACCGGGCTAGTCCCTTAACCTTTCCCCATTTACAGCTTCGGTACCTACTCGAATGGCTGCTCTTGCTTGCGTTGCCGTCCTTAGTAGCTGCTGAAGTGCACGAGCCCGAATTTGTATGTTCCTCCTCATCCTCAGCGTCCTTTTCCGGCTCCTGCGCTGCGGAAACAGCTGTGGGTTGCTGGGACGAAGTCTCTAATTTGTTCATCTCGCTCTTTTGTAAACAATGTTCTGACTGATTGTCCGTGCTACAATAGGCGGTTTCAAAAAAGCGGTCAAAACCTTGAGGGAGCACGTTGTTTTTCCCCACGCCGGTGTAGAAACCAGTGGACGGGTGGCTAGAGTTCGGATGATGCTGGTGGTGGTGGTGGTGGTGGCTGTACACACTCTCGTTTTTCATGAGCATTTCTGTCATGGTGGATGGCGGAAGACAGTCTCTGTGCACCAGATCTTCTCCTGAGTAGCACGATGCATAGTTGGTTCTGTGGTGCCACTTGCTGGAGGGGTCCAGACCATAGGAAACATCTCGCACTGGTTGCACTTGAGATAGATTTGTGGAATAGGGGTATGTGATTTGTCGCGAGGGCCCCTGTGGAAGGAACGAAGAGACGGCGGAAAATTCGGGAACGTAGTAGGTGCAGCTGGGGAGGTAGATGTTGGAGGCACAGCCAGTCCTGTCCCCAAACTCGGATGTCCGGTCTTTACGCGTCTGGGAGCAGAAGTTGCCCAGATTAACAGAGTTAAACATCTTTCTCCTGTAGTCCGTACTACAGATATGATGTTTTGGATTCGAGCTGCAGAAGGAGAAAATTTGGGAAGGCGAGATGACGCGCAATCCGTCTAAGTCGCCCCGCAACACGTGATCGAAAGTAGATATTGTCATATATCAATTTGGAACACATGGATGCGTAGGAGTGGTTCAGCTGGGTAAGATCTGTGAGATTCAAACGATTAATTTTCAAATCATGCAAGACAATGTAAAACAGTAACATCTTTTGGTTGTTGTTTTAAGCGAGTTTTGTAAGAACGAAGCATTTTCTATTTATGTGTACGTGTGTTGGAGCCTCTGTTGGTTCTGAGTATTGCTGATTTTATGAGTCTGAGACAACACATTTTGTTTTCATGTATATCGCAGCATGTATGTTTTAATCTGTGACTTTCGCATGTAACCAGACTATTAAAACTTTAAAAGAACGACTGTTAAATATGACTGGTACGATTTATTATTGTGTTGTGTTGATTGCTGCACTGCTAATATTCAAGTGTCGAGTTTTACCGCATTGT
>SCHK01178909.1:26553-46039 GCA_004124795.1 Poropuntius huangchuchieni | reverse complement strand
ATATATATATATATATATATATATGCACACACACACACATACACACATAATATATATATCCTGTGTGTGTGTAAAGGTCAACTGCGAAAAAATATCAAACAAATCTGCAGAAACCTTTGGTTTAAAACAAAAAATCAACAAGCCTGTTTTCTAGATCTTAGAAGTTTAATCTGTTTAAAAAATATATTTTTCGAGTTAAATCAAGTCTGATTAATTCTCCTCTCTTAAGATTCATAAGAACTGTCCGGTAGCAAATTAGCTGTAACAGAAAGTTGACAGTATTTAATTTATTCGTTGAATGTAGCCTACACACTGTCACTAAAAATTAAAAGACGTGTCATAAGAAAAAGTGTTTAAAAGAAATTACACCATTAACAGTGTGTCAGGCAGTTTCTTTTATTTAATAATATTGAAAAGTTGATAAGAAAAAGGAAATCTTTAAGCATTAAATGAATTTTATGCCAAGAATTTCCGACCATACCTTCATGATGCAAGAAACGGGACAATCGTTGTGATCAAGCAGGCGGTGAAGATCATATTATATCTGAATGCTGCTGTGGCATATTAATTCTTTCGCCTTTATAGTTGAAAAACATTACTTAAATTGTGGTAAAATTACCTACGAATGGAGCAGATTTTAAATCTAAATTAACGATAACCAAGAATTACATTATTACTACAATAATTAAGTAAATAAACACTACGTGTCTAGATCATATGCAAGTGCACCGCTTGAATTATTTAAATATGTAAGGCCTACTGGAAACCCGTTGCTTGAGCATTCAAATTATAGGCTACTCGGCGCTAAATTTTGGACCGCCAGCATTAAAAGTATATAAACAGACAATTTAAATGTTATAAGTTAACTGACAATACCATCTGCAGTTGTCATTACCATCTTGTCTTGTCATTAATATAAAGATTATATAATATACAATATAAAGATTGTGTATATTTTTCAATAGCTATATATTTCAAACAACCCCGAGCACTATTGATAAAATAAAGTTAGTCTTTGCAATATGTACAGACATTCCGTCTATTGAAAAACCCTCACCCAAACGACACAAAACATTTAATCTATTGTAAGAGCTCATTTGAAAGCTTTATCAAACAGATAAAGATGGATTGACACATATGTATTTATCTATGAAGCGGCCATAAATGGGCCACCGCTGTCATTGACAATTGAAATGCATTGATTCACTACAAGCAGCATGTACTCAACAAATTCCATTGTCATTTTTATTTATGAAATATGTCTCAATTCAGTACTTTAGGAATTGAACACCACAATACAGTTCACATACTCCACGAAAAGAGATACAGACAAGTCGTGTGAACAGCTCCAATGCTTTACGATATATATTTCTATATATAAAAACAAAAAGGTTGTGCATTAATGTTTAATACTAAATGATTTTTAAATGCTTACAATCATTCCAGTTGCATGGCAGAGTCATATCCTTCACTGCTAATAGGGACACATACTAATGATCTTGAAACATTCCTTTTTTTTTTTTTTTTTTACAGACCTGTCATACGCGAAATCTAAATTAAATAATAGAAGCATTAAACTGTACAGTTAACATTAGCAGCCTGGTTTACCCTCGGCATTAAAAAGCAATGTATCCCACAGTGAACCATTCAGTTTTTGAAGTCTCGCAGGCTCATTCTAGCAAAATCTTTGTAATTTCCACGAAAAACAAATGTCGGTTCTATTCGTGATCCAGTTCAACATTTGCTACAGCCTTTAGAGAGTTTATACAAGTCTTGTTTCATCCAAAGTGTCCCATAGAATTATTTATTTTTTTCTCTTCTCTTACATGTTGAGCCCCTCGAGTGTTTTCTGCTGGCTGGTGGGCTTTGACGCACTCAAGAAGAGATGCAGAAGGGTCGGGTCTCCTTTTATTTTCAGATGCACGTAAACCATGTGTCTCTTTGATACTTGTGTAATTTTAAATATTTATTATTTATATATGTACATTCATAGAAAAGGACGAAGTTGAAATGTTTTCTTTTTTTTCTGTATTTTCACAGTTTTGTATCATATGCCCAAAAAGCCAAAGAGTGAGCGGTTATGGTGTGTGTGCATGTTTTAAATTAAATAAAGTGAAAGAAGACAGGTTAGGCGTGAGGCTGCCCGGATGTTCTTCATTCATGATTTCTGAACAGAGGTAAATATCAGACTTTCTGGACGGAAGGATATAAGCTGGCGAAAAAAAGTACGAAACATACATCAAGTATGCATGTGATTATTAGTCTTGGATTTACTGACAAACTTTTTCTCCTTCACTCTGCGGTTCTGGAACCAAATAGTAACTTGGCGTTCTGAGAGGTTGGTTGTCGCAGAGATGCGTCGTCTCTTGTCTTTGGTGATAAACTTGCTTGCTGCATACTCTTTTTCCAGTTCCTTTAGTTGTATCTTGGTGTAGGGAACACGCTTTTTGCGCCCTCGACGATAACTGCTGACTTCTGGCTGCAACGGAACAACATCTATGAAAAAAAAAAGGAGAAAACATTATAATTTGTTTGTCCAGTGAGACACTGATAAAAGATGAAGAAAGTTTGGTTCGATTTGACACTTTGGGAAAACACCAAAAACAGTAATCTATATAAAAAATAAAAAAAAAACACTGATTAAAATAAAGTATTTAATTGTTGCTTCAAATGATTTAAATATCTGGAGGCAATACGGCCATAAATAAACAAAGAGGCAGTTGTGTTCATTTTGCGGGCTACTTTATTTATTTAATGCAGAATAATATAGTAATATAAAAATATTAAAATTACCTAATGATATATATATCTATAGGTGGATGGGAGATATTTTTTAGGTCCATTTCACGATGCTAAGGTTATTTAGTTTTTTCCCCCTAGCACTGGAGTCGCCTAATGGAATAGGTTTTTGACTGATACAACTGATACACAGACAACAATAAATCATTCTTGAGTAAAGTTTGGATGGACGGGGTTTGTGAAAAGACTAAATCATCCTCAATTTAAAGTCTTGCTAAAATGCCAGGATTGTGGGTGGTAATGACAAGTGTTTTTTCAGTTATAACGCAGTGTACTGTTGTGTAAAACCACGTGTACCTTAATTGTTATGTATATTATAAAAAAGCACTAACGCCCAGCAACACTCCCTAACACTTACTACCTAAATCTCAGCAAAGGTAAAATAAGGTGAAGGATATTTGGCTCTTCTGGCAGCTTAAGTATATATACATTCAGATGTGTTCTACGATTTTCCCTGTCAATAAACTGGTACATGTTTTAGACAGAGGTATGTCCACAGCCCTTCTGTCAGCCACGAATTATTATATAACGGCCCCAAAAACAATTGAAGAGACAGTAAAGAACTTATTTGGGGCATGCATGAAATCAGCACTTGACGATTTTCATCAAAAGGACTGCATTAAACAAGCATATTTTGTTATATCCTTATTTGTGGCTATTCGGGCTACCTGTGTATGTGACCTCTTCTACGGGGGAGGGGAGGGTTGCTAAACGGGTCAGGGGCGTGTTGGTGGTGACAAGTATTCACTATAACCACTATAATGCCGACAGTATATTTAGTTTAGATCTGAAATTACAGTGAACAACTAACATAGCACTAGCAATTTTGATTTGCTACAGTAGAGTAAAAATACTGAATGGCTGAGTTGGTATTTGCATCATATGCAATATTTTTGCTCACAGCTAAAATCAATAACTTGACTACAGAACGTCAGCTGCTCTTAGGGGGAAAAAATGCTGCTCCATGGCATTCGCAAAATGTCCATAACAGATTTTGGGGCACCACTCCCGATTACTGTTGACAAAGATTTATATGCGTGGAACGAATAAGGATCTTCTGCATTATCATACGGGAGGAGCAAAGGTAGACACTATTGCCATACCCCAGTTCCAAATTGCGTGACTTTCCTAGCTTTAGAATCCTGTGACTCAATAATATTTGAGTTAATATATGACTAACCTCTGTAACCATATACGTCACTCAAACATTGTACTATTTTATGTAAGAGGTTGTAAATAAAATGCATATCCAAGGCGAACTAAACTCTGTCTTGCTGAAACTTGTTGAGTTTAGGATTCGCTCAAATTCTTCTTGTGGAAAGTCAATTTAACATTTACCGACTGTCACATGTCAAAAATGAATAGAACAAAACTGACACATTTGACAGGCTCTTGCAGACCTTCTGGATGCGCAATCATAATCCATTATGTAGAGTTATGAGTTTAAAGCTCTAATCAACTGATTACTTTTCGTGAAGAATACATGTCGACACATTTCATTAAGGCGAATGCTTTGCATGTCCAGTTTACAATTGGGGGTAAGTATGTCCTATCATAACAGGAAGTCGTATCATCCCCGTAATACATATGCACTTTTCATACTTTCATGGTTTCTCAACTATACCAAGACATACCTGGAAACGGAGATTTCCAAAGATGAGAAGACTGTGTTTGCTCCTTTGAACAGTACACCTGCCCATCCCAGCCATTCGACAGAGCCCAGTGTTGATAGCCCTCCATGGGGATCAATGCATCGTGACGTGGCTCGGGATGCGCACTAATACTGGGGACCACCGACATGTCTAGATATCCTGGAACCGTCTGGTACGAGCTGGCAAAACTCGGGTAGAAAGCAAACTCTTTTGCCCTGCTGGAGAGCTCCTCCGTGGGCAAGGCGCTGCTCGTCTCGGCATATTTTTCTGCGGGATGGTATGAACACGGTTTCTGCTGCAAGTTCACGTTGTGCGAGTGAGATAATCTGCAACCGTAGTAAGGGTTTCCAAAGGGGTAGCCGTAACTCAGAGAGGCGCTGGATGACGTCTGTGGAGCGGGGCACTGTCGCCCAGTTTCAGGGGAAGATATATCCGAGTACACGGATCCCTGGTGAGTCGCTATGGTGCCGGAATGCCGCCCCAGCGCGGGGTGTGAGATCAGTTCCCTGCAATGAGTCGCAGGGCAATTCCCGCTCAATCCTTCCATAATTTGGCTTTTATTCTGATTATTTTCATTCGGGCTTTTTTCATACACGTACATCAAGGTGTCCGCCCAGCGTGGATGCAGGACCAGCGAAGTCGTCATATCACGGGCTGCCGATGCTTTTTAAAAGTCGCCTACTCCAAGACTGATACCTCATTTCCAACTACATTTTACACACGCGCATGCGCACAACTACATCCATGTGTCCAGTTCATTAAAGCGCAGGCACGTGATATGCTAACTATCCCAAAGAGACTGGGTTGTGGGTGGGAAGAATAATCCCTTTAAACAACTACTGGCTCACGTTTCACGCCTGGCTTCTAAGGTTTTCGGTGCCCAGGCATTGGCTAAGAGAGTTGGAGATAGCTGTTCTTAAAGGGGAAGGCTACAAGCTAAGGGTAAAGAAAACAACCACAACATTTCGGCCGACAAATGTCTGGACACTTAGCAGTATGCACTTTTTTTTTTTTTTTAATTTAACCTTCATTGTCTACAATCTCAAACGTTGCATATGTGACAACATAAATACATGCATATATACACACATACATAAAAGAAAACTTCAAAAAATGAATAAAGAGTTTCACAGAATATTAGTAGCATAAGCAAATGATACATGATCGGAATCGTATAAATTCAGTTATTCTTCAGGTATTTTCTTGCAATAAAAGCAGCTTTTCGTCATCGTCAATAACTTAAAGGAAGGATTCACTTCCAATTGCATTTGAGGGAAAATACTTGCGTTATACGAATGATTTACTCTGCTGTAAATAATTTTAGAAACAAATAAAATAAAACACAAATCAACAACAAAATAACTAATAAAACATACCTATAATAATATGCGAATAAAAACACTACAAACAGAATAAAAATACTCTACACAGGGCAAAAAAGCATTAGTGTGCTCTGTCATGTTATTTCATGTACCATTTTCATTATAAAACTAATGGCGTGTGATCATGACTCTTTTGTGAATTGCTTTTCATCGATATGTATGTTTGTCTCATTGTTATAAAATAATTTCCCTCATATTTAGTTACACAATTGCAGTTTTAAGAGTTGTTTTAATTATTTTATTCCATGTACCCTCCAACGTTTAGGACCGCGTGCTGATGTGTACGTAGTTTACTTTTAGATCAAACAAAGCAATGCCAATCAGCCAAATACACAACTGAAAAAAATATGAAAATGTTAAGTATGAATACATTTTTACACTCTTCACTAACATCTTTCCCTCCCACTGAATTGTCCAAAATGTGCAATGTCAGGATTACACAATACACATCCAAAATATTTGTAGTTTTCCCCATGTATGGTAGTTGTTTATTATTTATGCTGCATTTTTATTCTTTTTTGAATTCTTGAATGTAGAATACAACAATATTTAATCAGATCCAGCTAGTGCCATGGCAAGAAAAAACGCAGGATCAGATTTTCTTCCGGTCTGATGTTGCACATTTACAATGCAACGTTTCATGAGGAATGAATAAGAGAGTCCCATACCCTGTTAAAACATTCCTCTGTTATTAGTTTCAATTGTGTAGCGACTAGACAGAGACGGTCTTTGTGTACTACAGATAATCTGAACAGTTTTTTCCATTTAGACTTTTTTTTTCAAATTTTATTTTGGGTTAGATAATGTTTATGAGTTCATTGATTACTCCTGTTGGCAAAGATAAATCCATCGTTGTCTTCACAGCCTGAAGAATGGAAAAATCTTACAAATGGCAGCTGCATGGAAGTCCAAGGTCAAGGTAAAAAACGCAGACAAACAGGGTCGTAATCAGAGTCTAGACAGACAAGAATGAACTTCACACTCGTATGCATGCAAACTCGCTGTAGTTTGAAAGGCTTTGAGATACAACTTGGGAAAACGGAAAAGAAACCGGCAAACAATCCAAGTGGTCCCCAAAGTAATTTCTACTTTTTAAAGTGCACCGGCAACTGTTAAACTGTTACGAGTAGGAAGACAAATACGACTAACAATGCAGAAATCCCCTTCCGGTGAATCTGCTTTCTTCCTCTCGTATTACTGTGAAGTGTTCCTCTGTATGACATGTTAATTATGGAGCTTCTAGCTTACTCGTCTGACTTATATTATCAAGATTTGTAGACATTAATTAAATGAGCTACGGTAGCTACTAGAACTACGTTCGTCACAACACAGAAAAAAAATGTTTAGTAGCCTACTGATGCAATGGTGTACAATATTTACATTTTCTTCCTCAAAGCAGCAAATTATTGATGTGAAAATAAAATTGTAAAGTAAGCCGCAGGCCAAAGAGTTTTGCCCGAACATGTTACCTTATTCCCGTATTTAATGTAAGGCAGAACTTGCAGCAGCCTATGCAGTTAACTAGTAAATTTACCCAGGATCATTTTCAAAAGCTTACTTTGATTAATTTGTCATTAATTGCAAACAACAACTTCAAAAGCTGATTTTTAACAATTAAATCGGTAACAATCACTGTTAAACAGCAGTTATAACAAGTACAACACACTTTATTTTAATTTTTTTTAAATCCCAAGGGATATGAAAAGTAGCCTAAATCTCTTTGTCAATGCAAATACATTTCTATTATTTAAATAATGTTTTATTTATTTAATATTAAAGATCGCATTCCACACGCAGCAAGGTTGTGCTCATGTTATTGCTTAATGTACAAATTGAAAATATTTATTCAAAAGACACGCAATAATCTATGAATAAAGTAAGTTTGAATATGTATAATTCATAAAACGATTTGAAATGGCGTTAATTTAAAAGGCTCTGTTGACAATATCTGCTATTCCTATCTGTTATTAGTCTGAAATATGCATTTTAAAGCTACTGTTGTTTACGCTTGTGTAATTTTCAATTAAATTAAATCACATCTCCTCTCTAACACCGTAAAATAATAATACTGCGTACGTGTAATCTCATGCTTTGTACTTAGCCTAGCCTGTGTTTGGAAATGCATTTCCATGCAACAGTTCAAATTACACCCTCTTAACTAAAATACATGTATGACAATGTTCGACATTTTACATTATGAAACTACATTTCCGTATTAGCATTTCAAATCAGTAAGCAATGTTTGAAAAACAGCAAGAGCGCTAAAATGGGACTCTCAACACACTGCGCCTTTAAAATTGTGACCACAGTGTCAAACTGGAAGAGGATCTTGTCAGTCTGTCTATATGTGAACGTGCGCCTGTGATTGGTTATGCAAGAAAGCACTTTTCTTCCTTGCATTTATTTGTTTAAATCACAAAACACATTATTTCAAATGTCTAACGATTTATTTCAAATATTTCAACCGTATATTTCTTTTAATACCACTGATAAGACAAAAAAAAATAAAAATGGCTGAATATAAATAAATGATCTAGCAAACAAAAGTCTGGTTCATACGTTTCCTTACAACCGTGTGCACCTAGAAATGCACATCTCTGTTTCAGTCCATGTTGCAATCAGCGCTTTCTAGGCATAGTCTCTGGCTTTGATGTTTTAACTTTTCTGTTGCAAAGAATCACAGGTGCACATTTAAATATAAATCCATGCCCTTCGTTCACAAATTAAATTACCACTGTGGTGGAATGCATACTGAACTATTAACTTCTTAATCACAGTCCCAAAACTAGAAATCTAAACTTTTTTCCGAAAACTGACTTTTTAGCCCCAGTTTAACAGACAAGGAGTGATGTTTTGAAAATACATATCAAAATATCAAATACAAATGCTTAAAGAGAATACAAAGTGTAAGAAAAGCATTGCCTGGGCTGTTACAAATTGAGATCTCTTAAATATAGATAAAAAGGACAAACCAATTGCGTAGTTTAAACATCGTCGACGTCATCACACGAAAACACCTAAAAGCTACAATAATTCACAAAAAATAAACATACATAATTTCGGTCAAGTGAAAAATTCTTCTAATGTCAAACCAAATCTGATGGTAAAAGGCAACAGATTTATTGAAATATTTCCATTTTATGTTATTTTTCACAACAAAACTTTAGTCTGTTTTCATTGCTCTGCTATTACGCACTTAACCTACGAGCTACTATACAGGCATACGGAGTAAAGACAGATACCTGTCGCTGTCTATACATCTCTCCATTGCATGGACCCAAATCGTCATTCATACATATACATTTATGTATGCATATGCACATATGACAGAACACAAATGAACGAAATTTACTCCCCAGCAAATAACTCCATCTTTAACCCTGCCTCATGCAAAATCATTTAGGCTACAGCATACACAAAGCTTAAAATAATAAATTTCTTGCTTAATTTTATTTTATTTTCTGTTATGGAAACAAGAAAATACATTTAGGCTCTTATAAAGCACAGATTTGAGTTGATCCATATGCCCATTCATTTATTTATAGAATAAAACAAGAGTTATTCAGTTTTGCTTGTCCGAGTTAAATCAAGGTAATGTCATTTAGAGATTTGGGAGCTGGATTGTTTTGGCTAACCGTCTTGTGTTGTCATGGAGTGGGGAAAAATCGATTGCAACATCGGTTAAAGCTCGCTAGCCTGGGTGCTATTAAAAGGTGGCTTCTATTCTGGTTTTCAATGCACAGAGACCATTTGAATATTCACGTTCAATAGTTTAGTCAGTCAAAAAAAAAAAAACACATTATGATTATGATCACAAATTAGATCCATTCGCTCGATATTCTTTAAAGACTAATGTTTACACCGAAACTGCTTATTTTCCACTTTAATTTAATTATTTATTAAGACTTGTATAATTGCTGTGTGTTAAAAGTGCGTACTTTTATCGCTCTATTACAAAGCCTGGTTTAGAGGTAAAACTGTTGCAAATAAAGACATCCAAGCAGTTTTTTTTTTTGTTAATTACCCAAGAAAGAATGAATTTTCCCACCAAAATACTGGATGTTTTCATGATATAGTCTATTGCATTTTGAACGAAAGGAAGTTCTTCCAAAAAACGTAAACGCAACCTGTTCTTTGCCTTAATCACAAAAAGAAATGTAAAGTGCTCCAGGCGCTTTAAAGCTACACCTTGCCTCTGCATGCACGTTCTTGCGGGGCTGCTGCAGGCCTTGTTCAAGGAATTGGTTCTCCTATGACAAAAATTTACATCTTGCAGAGTGCCGTGCCAACGTTTATGAATATGTATCATTATGTCGCTGCAGTGGCACAGTGCTACTATACTATACCCCTATACCAACATGATTCAATTAAAATTTATTCCAAGAAAAGAACAGTAGCTTAGTGGTTAGTACGACTAACCAGTCTTCCAAACTAAACATATCAAACTCTGTTTCGTCATGACTTTTCTTCTCCTTGCTATACTGTCCCTTAAAGAGAAGAAACAAATCCGTATTAAATCTCGCATAGTTGTCAGCAGAATATGGCTAGGCCTGCGTCAATTCAGTCTCGGTGCAATGCGGTATAAATCTATGGCTGAAATGAAAAACGTGTGAGCAATATGATCATTAAAATCTGCGGTCAGGCAGAATACAGGAAGAAATGGGAAGCATCATGGCGTTCCTAATAATGATACACAGAGCGGGATGTTTATTTTTAGCACAGAAACCCGACAGTCCCTGCGTAGAATTCTTTGTTAATTGTATATCACCTGCTTTGCAATTATCACAAGCACTATTTACACTGAAGCGAGAAGCAAAATCTTACAAAACCAGAAACAAACCATGGACACTGTGGACCCACGTTTTGTTTTGTCCATTTATGATGACTTGTTTAAAGTCTGTGTAGTAAATTTAGACAACATAAAAATGAAAAAGCACCTGACAAAGAATCTCATGCAATATGACAATTTGTCCTTGATTTTCTGCATCACTCCTTTATTTTTCCACGTTAAGGCCTTTAGATTCAGAGGGCTGCTTTACAATGACAACCAAAGGTCCGTTTGTCACATCGTCTATACAGACAAAATGTCTCCCCCACTTTCAGACACGTCTCGTCGGAAGTCCAAGTTCAAGTTAAAGGAGGCGGTCAGTTCCTCTGCAGACATGTTAATTGCGACAGCATGGCTCTAAGTGTAGCTTTCTCGGTTTCTGACATCTTTTCTTTTCAGATAGTCAAATAAAGTTTTCGTATTTCCTCCAAATCTAACGGAATATACCGTTGAGATCTCAGAATGCATGTACCAGCAGTGGGATTTGAAAATGAACCATAATCTGTTTAAACTGGTGAGCTGGAATATTTTGGACCAATCTCATTGTATTGTTCTGTATAAGTAATGCTTCGGGCTCTTGTTTTATGTGAAATTGTTCAAGTTTCAAACCTAGCAATTTCGGATTATTTCAGAATGTTTACATTGAAGAAAGAAAAATGCAGAAGCAAAACATCACAGCAACCAGCAGACAGCAATTTACTTGAAGTAATTTCTATTGTATTATACTGTAGAAAACAGCCACATATACACCGCATATCACTTGCTACATATCACACATAATCTACTGATCTGGAATGATAAGCAAAAAACATAGGCCTTTGTCATGGCTCGTTGTTTTTTTACAGAAAAAAATAACATAAGTATAGGCTTCTAAAAAGCAACACATCGAGTTTATTTTAACAAAGGACCAAAACGAGTAAACTTTTGCGGCTTAAACACGAATAAGAAATGCCACCATCGTCTTTTCAACAACATGCAACAATTATTTAATTAGAACAGCAGCTAGTATTTTGACGTTTAACGATGGGTTTTCCTTAGCAACAGCTACAAACAGCAAAACTGGAACTTGTGCATCCTCAATAACTTGCTACTATTAACAGAACTTCTTTTTTATTTCACAAGGCGTTCAGCCGTCACTGGAAAAAAATATCCTAGGATAATCATTTATCTACAAAACTTTATCAAATTATAACTTCTTGATAATCGTATAAAATAACTACACGAAGATAAGAAACACCAGTTTAAAAATCTGATTGTGATTAAACGCTGATTTGACATTTATCTGGGCAGTTTACACTTCTGAAAAATCTGTCATCTAATAACATGCTATCATATCGAAACAACAGTCGTTCTCATACAACCTTTCTCTCCTAAATTTACAAACTTACAGAATTTAAACAAACAAGTAATATCGTTTTAAAAGTTACATAAGGCATTTACACATTTTCCAATACAAAATCATTTACACCGATCATCCTATTTGATTAATTTTAGTATTGGTTCTACAAAAGGTGCAAACAATGATGTTAAATAAATGTGCAGAAAATGCAGGAAAACCAAAGAAATGTGCAGGACATAGATGATTTTGCTTAAGAACAGTGGGCAGCTTCACTCCTCATGACAAAACCACCATGACCAAACATACAAACAGTCATTGATCATCGAGGAAACTACTCACCAAAACAGGAACCCAGGGGATGTGTGTAAATTCAGATATTATTGTTATTATATGGAGTAAATATCTATTAAGTAAAAATATCTTAAAAAGCGCAGTTTTAAATATGATCTCTATTTATTTATTTATTTATTTTAATTATAAAAGGCTTGCATATTCTGCACAGGACATGTAAACTTGGGAACTTAATTGTGTGTGTGCGTGTGAAAACACAAAAACGGACGTGCAAAGAGCTGAACTGGAATGTAAGTACTAAATAATGTACAGAAAAGCATGGATGAGAACAACAAATCTGCAAATGTTACGGCATATTCAAACAGTCTGCTGGAAATCTCTGGAAAAACACGACGATCAGCCATAAGCTATTTTTTAACTACATCCCAGAATTAAAACGACACATATCGGCGTACCCAGCAAAGTATGTGGACACATAATGAAAAGTGGAGGTCATTCTAGCCTAAGCTTACCATCAATTTATCACATTAGACAAAATTATTTTTGCTACAGGAATATATTAAATCTAATGTTCCATGATATAATTTTAGCTATTCTCTGGTACCTTGACACGCACTTTTAAACTAAACTCAATGCTATGTTCATTCCCTTTGTTTTAAACCGTTCTAATCTTTAGGACAAGAAATTGTTGCATACAAAAAAACCTTTTATATCCAGAAACGCTGGGTCTTCACAAAAGATTCTATATAAAGTTGCAAACTACATCACAAATCCAACCTACTCAGACCTAAGGCACATAAGAATATGTTCAGATCTGAATTCAGTACAGATCATCTACCCTATATTTTGTTACATTTCTGTAAAAGTACATTTAAGCTATAACGGAACGAAACAGGACAGTTTGTTATTGTTATTATACACCGCTGTAACGGATATGCACTTGAATAGTCCTTCGAATAAGAATTTAAGATTTGTATCTCAGGAAAACATAACTGACAAATCGTTTCTGAAATCACCCGAAAAAAAGTTGTTTTTACCTCTATGGAAAGCTTTACAATTATATATCTCTCTGCATTTTACATCGATTAACAATACATGCTGATGAAGGTCAAGGTTGCACAAGCATTGCCCTTGCAGACTTCAATTACTACAAAAGCTTTTGAGCATTTGATTTTGACTTAATGTATAGTTTAAATTACATTTAACATTAACTTACATATAACTTACAAAATGTGTACTTATCAAAACAGCGATTCTGAACTTGTTAGAAACTGTACATCGACTGTTTTCTCAAAATCTAAAAATATAAAAGATATAATTTATACTAGAACAGGAAGCCTAAAAATACTTGTGCATAAAGCTATTTGTGCCGTTTTTTAGGTGTCCGACCATATTCTATCCACATAATTCCAGATTTACAGTTGAGCAAAAAGGAAAGGTGGGTCACAATCAATATATTGGCACGAAAGTATAAGTGCTTTTCAGCCCTGTCAGTGAGCACTAAAATGTAGCTCTTTGGACACCTATCCAAGTTGGTGTACAAAATGAAAATAAAGTTAATATCGCACCAGACCACTGCAATATACCAAATTTTAAACTAGAAGACAGAAATAGGCATAAATCCGTATGTGCAACACTAGTGCCTTGTACGCAAGTCAAGGAGAAATTACGCAGTTTTAAAAAGTGCGTTTAAAAAAAAAATATTACAGATGCCATCTAATAAGTTGAGATATGAAATGAATAGATTCGGATATGAAATCGATAAGTACTTAATTCATATTCGGCTGGGCAGGGACAACAAGTAAAGTTCAAGTTCAAAGTCTTTCACAGCAGACAGCCAAGGAGAACGCGCAAGGAGACCCCTTCACCTCTTACAAAATAAATCACAGTATAAATGCACAACTGTTACCTTTAAGTTTTAAAACACGTTTCGATTTGCAAACTTAAAAAAATTAACTCAAATAGTTCAATAAAATGAATTCTATTTATGTATAGAAGAACATTAAAATACGTGTTTGCAATTTAAACAATATGGTATTTCACAGGCTCATAATTGATTAGAGGAACATCACGAAAGTAACTTCCTCACAGGTTTTATTCATGTATATAGCCAACCCATATGGTCACGTTCAGAGGTGCATTTGACAAATTTCGTCACCGTCCGTCTTGATCCAAACATCAATTTTGGACTGTGTGTTGGACCGTGTCTAAGTTTGATTGTACGCGCAACACTGGATGCGTTATTTTTGGCCCATGCTACTTAAAATTGCAGCTTCACAAACCTTGTGCAGTGAACTTAAAACAGTAAGTGATACTCATCACCTCTTCAGTTTAACAACATTTTATCATTCAAAACTCTGTGTTTAAGTGTTCCCCATTTTCTCATTTACAACCAATATTTTGAAATATTATAGACTTGTAAAAACATATCTCAGTAAAAAGTGTACTTATTTTCTTTTGTTTCCTAACATTAGATTCCATTTCAGCATAAAGAGACCAGAATAATATGGCAGTTACAGTTCAAAATTTATTATACTTTAGTGATAATCTGGGGAGCCACGAACGTGAAATATCTTGGATCAGTTCGACTAACTGCTCAGAAGAACACGTGCGTTGGAAATACAATTAATTATAAACAGTATAAGTTTTTTTTTATCCCATTATCTTGTTAAACAGAATTACAATGTTTATTCATAGTTCCTCTGTACGGTCTTCTGTATGGACTTTTTTTCTTTTGAATAAAAGTTTTAGCAACTTGCATCCAAAAACGCCACGCTCAAAAATGTTTCTTAAATCCTTCCAAAAAATGAAAATTCACATTCGCAAATGGGATCCCGTTTCAAATGCTTTAAATAATAGAACTTAATCACATGGATGGATAAATCTATCGTGACATTTCTCAGTTTGGAGCTATACAAAGGCGTGGACCGGTCATCAGATAAAGCCATTCTACCCTGAGTTCCAAATAAACATTTTAACTATGTTAAAATGTGTGTGCCTCCAGTCCTCCGATTGGTTTTATTGATTTAATTGGTATGTTTAAAGACCTATTCTTGTTTGGATAAAAGTTGTTTTTCTCAGTCAAGCCGTCTATAAATGCAAAGTAAATACAAACCAAATGTAATTTGAAATTAAAGCTTTTTTATTAACATATCCAGAGTGGTTATGGGGCATTGAAAAACCGCATTTTGCAACATTTCATCCTGCGTGGGATTTTATGAAGAGCCCTGCAGAAGTGAAGAGTTGTGATTTTAAATTCGCCTATATCAACGCAACGCGCTCTCAGGGTCCTTAATTAATCCTGTCCTTAATTAGATAATTAACGCATCCTGCTGCTGTAAAATAATGTGCATGAGTGAGATATTAAATGCTTGAAAGGACTTAACACGACTGTCGACGGCAATAATGTACAGTCTCTGAACGCTGGACAATACGTACGTGACGTACTGTCATAGCAAGAGCTTGGATGCTGGTGTACAAGCACGTGACGGTCTGCAAAGTATAGTAGACAAGTAGAGGATGGAGACAAATCAAACATGTTAAAAAAAAAGAAAAAAAAAAGTGTTCATGTTTCCTGGCAAAATAAACTAACTCAATACAGCCTCATTATATTATAGGAATTGCTTGCAGATTATAGATTTCATGCAGAATGTTTTGGTACAGTCCCTGTTCCTTATTTGCTTCAGTCTGTGGCACACTGGACGACTTTCAGAGGAAATCTGAGCACTAAAAAATTTCCAAACATTTTTCCCTACTCAGTATGCTTCACCACTAAATACTGAGATGACAGTGAATAAGTGGACACTTCATAAGAGATGGAGCTGCAGGGCTCAGTGAAGGTTCATTGTGGTCAGCAGTAAAATCAGAAAATCAGCTGGTGGGGTTTATCATAGTGTTGGACGAAACTCCACAACACAGACGTCTTGCAGTGATCATAGGTCACTACTGCTGGATGTTCAAGCTCACTGTTGAGTCTGACACAATAACTGAATGTCCGAATATATACGGATGGAGAACAACAGGAAGACGTACCTGCCACGAACAATCCACTAACAATTTAAATGATGGTCATTAAATTAATATCTACATTTAGCAAGCTACAGTACCGATAATACATATATACTGGGGGACCAAAATGAAAGGGCAACAGCATAAGTTTAATTTATATTTAAATACATATATTAATAATAATAATAATAATAAACAAACAAACAAAGGAATCTCATATTTCTGTATTGCTTTTAAATCACAATATAACTGAACCAAAACACCAAGTCAACAGCAGTGCTTTAATCTTGTAATTTCTAACAAACCTAACAACAAACCACCAGTTTAATAATAGAAGATTATTCCTTGGATGCATCAGGTGTTTTAACTCCTCATACATTTACCCTTATCACGTGAAGACAAGAATTTGCTTTTTAAATTGGGGTGTCTGGGATCCCCAATTTGAACATTGCATTACAATTACAGTACATCCCAAACATTTATGACATAATAATAATAAAAATTTTAAAAAAAGTAGAAAGCTTGCACTTGTGTACGGTAATGGTTTGGCTACACTAAACTCTTTGTCATCAGTCTGGGCAAAGTACAAGCAAAAGCACTAACTAATAGCATATTTTGTGAGAAAGAGCATTTTATAAGCAATTAAATAGTTCCAATAATACAATTGTCCAAATAATTGTGGCTCCAAGTGTATTTTATTTTACTGTGATGGATAGTGAGGAATTCTGCAAGTCATTTCATATTGATAAAAGTCTTTTTAAATGCTTTGTAACATTACAGGATAAAAGCACTATCATATCCAGTTGGCCAAGAGTGATAACTTGGTTGGTATAATACACAAGGAGGTCTATAAAACCTAGGGAATCTGTTAGCATTTCTATTCATTTCAGTGGCAGGAAGCATGCAAGTTAAATTCTGCCATCTTTGTACATGGAACTACAGATGTTCCTGAGCTATAATACGATGTGACTAAACAATCTGGAGCTGTAATGATAACGCAGACTGGCTGAAGTCACCATAAGAACNGCTATAATACGATGTGACTAAACAATCTGGAGCTGTAATGACAACGCAGACTGGCTGAAGTCACCATAAAAATGCATTTGGTCTCAAACCCAACTATCCTGAGCTGTGATGTGAAGGGCAGCAGACAAGGAAAAATCAATTTTCAATTTCAAAGTCAGTTTCACATTTTAAGAGCTCTACAAAAACAATCATACAATAACCAGGCGCTATGCTAACCTGCCTTAATATGCTACAAAGACTAATAGTGGTTTGCATAAAACTAACTCACTCCAGTTACTAAGCTGAGGTGCAACCACTGGTGTCAACTGGAATTGAAAAAATAGTTTTGTTTTTTTTAAAACCACTGATCAGGAAAACTTGTGGCTATTGTCATTGGTTAAATGAATGTTGCTGTGTCAGACAGGTTGGATACTCAAACACCAATGTTTTTATAGGGCTACCAAACCACAATGTTCATACTTTTTGAGCAGAATAAAACCTATGAATGGATTACTGTTGATTCTGCATTTGAGCTGGGATAAGAGAACATAATTTAGCGCTGAAAAATTGCACACTTCAACTTGAAAATGTGCAATTAACCAGCAATAAATATAACAACTCATGTAATCCTGTTAATATTAGCCACACATTTGCTTTATTATGGAAAATATAAAAAATTCAAACACATTTACAAGGAAAAAAAATCAACATGCCTTGCAGCAAAACATGAAGAAGGCACTGGTGTTCTAGTGGCACACACCCCTTTTCTGACAGTAACTAGATTGTGGAACGATTGTTTTAATGGCATTGTATTAATGCACCTTACTAGCTACTTTATAGGATTTATATTTTTATGGATATTTTATATCTATAAAAAGTGAGATAAATGACCAGGGAACACAATAAATGTGCCTTTAAACAAAAAGTGGGATAACCAAACAGCTCTGCAAACAGTATTTTTACTGAGGTTCTTGGCATCACTGCATACAGATACAGTATGAAAACACAAAGTAATCATACACTTTTAATGTGGTGACAAAGATACGAGACTCAATCTGTCAGAAACCTCTCTCATATGCCAATTTTGTTGATTTCTATCATTCTTTTCCTACGACGTGTCCTTGAAATTAGAGCTAGAGGGGAGACTTCATGCAGTGGTGAAGTTTACAAGTATTCCATTACACCACAAGCCTGTATATCATACTAACCATAGAATATTGTTAATTTGCATGATAATAGAAAAAGATGGTCTAGTTATGATGATGTCATCTAGGAGTCAATACACTAAAGATGAAAACAATAATTAATATATTAAAAACACACCTCTGTTACTATGGCCTTTACTTCTCGAAAAGATTATTTTTTTCCAGTTTGTAGATCATCTGAATTAAATGCCACAACCACTTCTTTTTTCCCCATTTGTTACCTGCCAAGCATTCCTTAATCAAGTCTAACATCACTCCATAAAATACTATTCTGATTTGCACCATTTGTCCTTCATATAAATAATAAATCACAAGCTATGCAAAATCAGTGGATGACTTCACCTCTCCAGCATATTTACAAGGTACACTGAATATATGGATATGAACCTAGAAAATGCATTTAGGCATTCTTATCACAGCAAATACTGGAAAGATGTTAATGGCAAATTATTTCTTTAATGTAAAATGACTTCTGTGCTTCAAATGTCCCAAAAAAAGCTACATAACGCATTAGAACTGTGAGTATAATTTTAAAAAGCATTTGAGATGGAGTAGTTTTTCTCTTCCATGCACTTGTTAATTTTGAGATTTTGGGCCATTTTGCTTTCAAACGAGTTTATAGAAAACATCCAAAATACACGTTTACGTTTGTTTATTCTATGACTCTATTTGCATTTGTAGACTTCAATTCTTATCCGAATTGTCAAATTTAAGCAGATTTCATGGCATCAACTTTTATCAAAATGAAACAAAAATGTTTAACCTGGCTTCATCCAATGTTCAGTTTTCTGTTCTGGAAATGTATGCAAATTAGTGCATATTTAATTAGATAATGTCTCATTTGCATATTTACATATGGCATTTCAGAACACTTGTAATACAACATACAGTTGTCTTAATGTACTTAGATTAACTGGGGAAGTATGTTTATATCTATTAGTTGCATTTTTTAACCTGTGATGTTTTGCCTTAAAGGC
>SCHK01178909.1:8682-25592 GCA_004124795.1 Poropuntius huangchuchieni | reverse complement strand
AAAAAAAAAAAAAAAAAAAAAATTTTGCTAATGACTAAAGTCTTCGTTGTCATGCAAAACAGTACACAGCAAGCTTTTGGAAAATTCAGCTTGGTTTGTGCCTTTAGTGGTGAAGGCCAGGCCTCAAACCCAAGCCACACTGCTGAAGTACTCCAGCTAAGCTCCCGGTCTCCAGTCATGACCCAATGAAGAAAAAATGTCTCTCTTAAACCAGGTCCAAGGGAGGCAACCTGGTGTGATCTCTCCCTTCAGTTATGAATAGGTATTGTTCCTCTATCTTTTTTGACACCTGTATGTGAGCACTGATTCAGTTTCCATTACAGCATTGCCCTTTTGTTAATTAGTCTCCATCTGGTTCCAGTTAAAGTCACTGATGTCACTGCTCCCCCTCCCTAACAGTACACCAGTCACTCCAGAGAAACATGGAAAACATTAGAGCCGCCTCTAATTAAATAACCAGGGAGCGTTTGTCACTATCTGTGTCTCTTGGCTAAGCCTTGACTCCCACTTATAGACTAAAACATTTGGATTTGGACAGCGTCTGTTACAAAGCCACATGCAATGGCTTGCATTTATTGCCTTTCCACTCACATACAAAGCAAAGGAAGAGAACAGACCTAAAATGGCAGAGAATGAATATGCATGAAAATTATTCTATCATGGATCAATGCAGTCGGTCACATACAACACCTTCTATATTTGAGATGGTACTTATACCATATGGATTCATGAAGCTCTTTACAGTACTAAATATTAAAATATCACAGAAACAAAACAATGAATTTGAGACATTCAATGGTGAATTTAATTCAGTAGTCAAATATTAAAAATAACATAGGCTACAAATACCTCATCATTGGAACAGACCTGATTATAATTTGGTACAAGACATTGAAGCATAACAAAATTACAAAATTTTTTTACCAAAGCATAATAACGTAATTCCTACAGTTTGCCTGCCTTCTCACTGCATGATTTTTCAAATCTGTCAGATTGTCTCATTAAATATTAGCTTCCTCTTTTCAAGTTCAGTAAGTTTCCAATGTCCAGAAGGTGAACCGTAACAAGGTGAATGGCTACCAGTATCAGAAAAGTCTAAGTTCTTATATTATGTCAAGACACATCAACTTTAATGTATTGCTCATTACAAAAGGACTACAGTCCAATAAAACAAAATTAATTCTTATTTAAAAGTGATTAAATGTAAATGTAAAATTGAGTTTCAGGCACAAAGTGTAATATGATAAAGTGTTGATTCATTTTTAGTAGCCCTTTGGAATTAGTTGAAATGTAACAACATAAATGCAATAACTTACACTGGAGACTTAAAAGGCACTGAACTGTAGTAAAAATCCAATCATTTTCTCAATTCATTTTGGAAATTATATTGGCAATTATCATTCCTAATTAAAAAGAATGAGGACATGAGGATCGAACTATTCTGAGAAAGCCTCGAATCAAAATTTTGGTACAGCGGCCAAAGACATAAACATTTAGCTTACCATTTAAGAAGAGTTGCAGAGTCATCGATGCTTTGTTGGCCCTCTTGGAAAGCTGCTAATTCCACATAAAATCAATCGAGTTCACATATTTCTAGGCCGCTGTAATGAACCCTTCTGACTAGTCACGGGATTTACCCGATTTCATGGCATAGAATATAATAATAATGTGCATATACGCTACGTAAATAATCGGTGTATTACTTTTGGGCTTAAGCAAATTATCACACCAAACCAACACGAATTTATTCACTTGTCTTTACAACTTTTATACGTTTATACTTAATACTTTTTAGACGTCTTGGCTGTCTTGTGAACGAGTTATCACTTTACTAAATGCACGTCTATCAGTGAATTCATAAACTCGATCTTTCAACGATTATTTGTAATTGTGTATTGACGTCCTTTCGTTTTATTCTCTGTGCGCATGTCTCGTGCGCATGTGTGTTGTAATTTAATGGTCAAGACAGGTGAAAAACCCTGTTAAATAAAACTTTTTTTTTTTTTTTTTACAAAAAAAGTTGTTGCTGTTGTGCATGTAAATAAAAACTACATAAATTAGCTATAAGTAATTTGGTTTTCACGTCATTTCGGAATTATAAATTTCCGACGAGTAATCTTTCAGAAGCAAATGTTTTAGTTCAACGATTGATCTTAACATGTTGGTTTGGTTAAAGGCTTAGAACTTTTTTTTATTGTTTAATTTCTTAAAACGTCTATGGAGAAAAAGAAAATAGTCTGGGAGTTTTTCTAGCTAAAAATGTAAGATAGCATTCGAGCTGGCTCATACAAAATGAAGCCTTCATCTTTACTCACACAGAGGCAAACTAATCGACCACAATTTCGAAGCAATAAAATACAGGAATTCATTTTGGCTGGCTTGCAAGACTTTATTTTAAGGAAAGGGGGATGCCTGCTTACATCAGCAATCAAATGTGATTTAAACATTCCATATTTTTATGCTATTCAAATTCTGAAAGTATAGCCTAATATTACAGGCCAAATTTTACATTACAATTACATGCATACTATGTCTATAATAATATGTAATAATCACAATATGTAACATTTCTTTAAAGCAATGCTGTGTTGTAATGATTTTGTAATTTTTTTTTCTTGCTTGCAACTGACCAATTTGCCATAAACACGTGTTTGGTCTTTAAAGAGGTATTCTAAATATACAAAGAGTATTTGGTTCAAATTTAACCACTCAAAAGCATTGCATAATCCAGTTCAGTTACTTTTCCACCACACATAGTCGTCTGTCGGTCCATGCGGTACAGTCCACTTGTCTTAATGGCTTTTCCTGATGGCTTGCTGTTCTCAGGTAATGACATCTGGGTGTTTACTGTGCTGACTGGCTGAGACTTGCTGCAGGCTGAATGAGTACCTGAGGGGTGGCTGGATGGCGCGGCGGGGCGGTTTATGAGGAGGGATGGTAAACAGACAGCAGCGAGGGCCAAAACCAAGGTCTTGCCCTTTGGATCGAGCCAGTTCGAAGCCAGAGGAAAGTGCCAGCCAAGCAGGAAGCAAACGCACGCTCCCTGTTCACTGCGTCATAAATGCTCTCTTCATTCCAGCCAAATCTGAGCTGTTCCTCAAGAACTTGGACATAATATAATGTGTCTACTGATATAATTTATATGCCCCACTTAATAATCCATTATTCAGGTATGTTCTTTCAGGTATGCGGATTTTCACAGCAACATTCTAGTGAAAGCACTATAGTTGAGATGTTCATTAATATTACCGCAGCAATATATTGTTTTTTTTTTTAGTTCTAAAATATGAGGGCAATCAAAATCCCACATGACTCAAAACTGGATCAGATCCAGTTTCACTTCATACTTCCTCTCCCATCCTTGTGATGTTAATCATTGTCCCACAGTTACCAGTGTTCTTTTATCACAAAACACTTTTATAGGAAGACATAATGTTTGGCTGTAAACATGTCTCAAACAACATGCTGCTACATTTGTATGCCAACAGAGCCTGAAACCCACATGAAACTAATTACATCATCCACCATTCTTAAGTTTTCCTATCTTCAGACAAAAAGAAAGATTGACGGAGAGACAGACAGATAAAGAGAGGCACAAAGACAGGTTTGCGATGTGAGCCGAGATCTTCTTGTTGTGGTATATTCTCCTTGGCACTAAAAGTCATAAAAGGCCTTCAGGTTTTACAATGTCATGTCCAAACGCAGCATCCCCCACGGCTTCTCTTTCCCCTCTCTCTTTCTCTCCTCCCTTCCTCCCTCCCTCTTAGCTACCTTCACCTCCCCCCGTGCTATCTTTCTTCATCAGCTGAAAACGACATGCATATTTTCACCGCTGGAAAACACTATGGATATTGTTAAAACGAAAAGACTGGAAGGAATTTAGCGGTCATGTGTTTGTGTACCATTGATTTTTTGACTGTGGTCAGAATGTTCTAGTGCGTGTGGTGCAGGGCGAACGATCTCAAAACCACTTTTGCTACTGACGCCTTTCCAAGAACACATCAGAAGTGCCGTTCTAGGCTTAGGGTGCCAGTGCGACTCAGTTTCATCCCTTTTTTGCTCTTTTGAAGACTTGCTGTTTCAAAAATAGCAACAGCAGATAAAAAATAAATCTTCAAATCGACTCTTCAAAAGTGTCAAACATTGTGAAAGTCATTCTATTCTTTAAAGCTGACATTCTGATTTACTGTCGGCCTTTCAAAACAAAAGACTCAGAGGTGACCAATAAATCCATCCGTACTTTGCTTCCTCAAGCTATTTGTCCTCTTGAGGTGTAAAACACTCTGTGGCAAGCCCTACTTGAACCAGAGCTGTGAACATATAGCGTCCACCAATTATCCTGTCTGTCTGCTCCTCTGCTAATTATGGCTTGCCTGCTGTGTTTGTGCGTGAGTGTGTGTGCCTGTCTCTTATGGACAGACAGGGGCTAATAACACCATATTTTTTGAAAAGACAGAAGGCCTCTGGCCATCCTTTCAACACACATGCCACACAGGCAGTCCCACCCACAGCACTCAGACCTGTCATTGACGGCCATCCCCTCTCCCACTCTTAGTCTCTCGGCAGCTGTGGCCTAGCGTGACAGAAAAGTGCAACAAATTACTTTGCTACCGCTTCTGGGGGCAAATGTCAAATATGCCTCCATATTTACCAGAATGGAGTCGTGGACGGGTATTTTCTGTGCAGGGTGTGGATGTCATGTCAGCGAGAGAGAGAGAGAGAGAGAGAGAGAGGAACTGGTTTCCTTTTCTGGATGCCATCCAGGTCTGCGCACAGTACCAGGCAGCTGTCAGTAGGATTGATGAGCCCAGCTGGTAAAGATGTGCTGGGTGTCAGCAGGGCAGCAGATTTTAGCGAGGCCAGAGAGCACTCGCCGCATGAGTTAGGTGTGATCTGAAGAGGACGTGATTTAGAGTGCTACGACCAGGCAGGTGAGATGACTGTGCGCGCAGATACTTTGCTGGTGAATCAGCCGAAAGACGAGGGAGGGGGGGAGAGCATGCAACGACGAGCAGAGGTCAGGTTTTGTGCTTGTGCGTAAATATGAAGAAAGCAAGACATTGCTGGTGGTGCAAAAGCTCTGTGCAGATGTCCAAATAAATGGTAAATCATTGCGGGTGCTCAAATGCTTTTTGCACCGAATGTGTCTGCCAGCCCAGGGGCTAGTGAATGACTAAAACATTAGCAGGAATCCTCAGCGCTCTCCCATCCCCCTCCACGCTGGGCCTGTGCAAACACACGGAGCCAAAATGGTGCCCATTCACATGCACACTTCAAGACATCATGGTCTCTCTCTGGCTGGGGAATGCGTATCTGTGCTGTGCTTTGCTCGTATACACAAAGTGTCTATTTAGGTGTGTGTCCTCATTCCAAGAGCTGTAAAGATGCCATTGGCATCTCAGCCCAGAACACTGAATCGAGTTACAGGTGTTCCTTTTAACACAGTTGCCCTGAAAAAAAAAAAAGACATTTTATGACCAAGCTTGTATGGAGGCCTGGGGAACCAGAAGTGACACAGACCCACTAAACAAGTTAAAACCACGTACCCATTATCACAGACACCAAACACACACACACACACACACACAGATAGAGAGATTACCTCGGAGTAAAGTAAAACTCTCTTATATAATTCACAGCATATCATTCTCTTGAAATGTTGGTCAGAATTTTTTTATGTGTATAAACGGTGTGTGTAAATCTTCTTATTTTATGAGGTAAACATTCTTCATTTCTTCATACTGCATAACTAGTCTTTCACTAGCTAAAGTGAGCCATTCGCTCTTCTTACCCTTCTTTTTACAACGTGGTTGAGAATGAAAATAAAGCCACAATGAATCTCTCTATATTTTTAACACAGACATTTGCATTTTAAAGGGCATCGTGATGAGTTAACTTAACAGTTCCTATGTACAGTTACATTATTGCCTCTAATAATTATCAGTGATAAACTGCCTGAACATTAAAAAGAAATACAAATCCATTCACATTTTTATGGCTGGAAAAATTATAGCATGACATTTGAGAGTCATTGAGCTGCAGCTTACAGGCTTATTTTGGAAAGTCAAGACATCTCAAATGCTTTGGCAGTTTGTAATTTGGCCGCGGTTTGGGATGGTTACAGTAAGATGGCCCCAACAAAGTCCTTTTTATTTAACACAAACTCTTAAATGATAAATGTTGGGAGTAATACCTTGTTAAAGGCCTATAAGTTGACATGAACCATGAATATATGTATTTATAGTCTCTAAGAGTTGAGAGAGAAAAACATATCATTTGTAACATGGCCCATTTCATTCACAAATGTTGGTGTCCAGCTAAGAATCTAAAAACTTTAAGACTCATAAACAGAAGAAATAAATATTTTATTATCATTATTACTACTACCACCACTATTTTTACCACCGCCACCACTTTATCACAACTACTTCTACTATTACTACTACTACCAATGCTAATAATAATAAATACAATTTAACTGCTGTAAAATATACTTCTCAAAATACATTCCTGTAGATATCCTACACACTGGAAGAGCTGCACAGGAACTGCATTCGGCAGAACGTGCGCGTCTGTGTTTTGTGAATATTTCGCCCTCTGGCGGCATACTAAAGTACTGCAGCATGCTGCCCTTCCCCCAAACATCCAAAGCAGTGGCTCAACCACCCTGTTCTTGAAGGCCCCCCAGCAGTACACATTTTGTAAGTCTTCCTACTCAAACACATCTGAATTGACTCATCATCTTGCTAGTAGAGACTTAAACATGGGATAAGGTGTGTCTAAGAAAGGAGACATCCACAATGCAGTGTTGGGAGGTGTCCCATTGCTCTACAGCAGCAATGCTGTCATGTAAGCGTCAAGATGTTTGACTATATTTTGGCACTATTTTAATCAACACTTATAATTAAATCTTATTAGTTTGCACACAAAAATGTTCAGCCTTTCATGTTTCGGCATTTCATGTTTCTGCAAGTCAGAATTTTTCTTGCATTTATTTTTACACATTTTAATGGTTTGTGATTACTTTTTAGCAATTCAGTCAATTACTATGTTACAATTTGGTACAGTGTGCTAATAAAGCAAATATTTTATGAGACAGACTTTAGATGGAATAATTGATGTGTTTAAGTTTTATAAATCTGTAATGGCACAGTATATGAAGCAACACTTTTGTAGACTGAGGTGTAGTTTCATTAAAATATACTTTACGATTCCTTAAAACAATACAATAAATGCAAAGATAAAATAAAAATATAAAATTTTATATCTGTATCGAAATTTTATACTATTTATTCTTAGTAAGGATATGATTTATAAAAAATCCTGTATTATACATAACATTATTTGTATTACTGTATTTTGGCCTAATACAAGCAATATAATTAAAAAAGTCAACTCATAAAACATTTCTGTTTCTTTACTTTCAGTGAGAATGTGTTTACATTTAATAAAGTAAAACTGATTTTCATAATTCTGAATGTTCAGGCCACTGATTTCAGCCTGCAGTCTTTTGGTGAGACTATAGGTGGCAGCACAACACCTGAGACATCAAGGAGTTCTTTCATCATGACCGAGAAGCCTCAGGAGCAGGCCTTCTGTATGAATATACCTCCTTCCCTGCTACAGAGTATGCAAAGTGCAGAATATCAAATGAGCAAGATATCTGAATACCCAGTACTCATGATAAACAAGACAATCAAAATACATTGACGATGCACTGCATTTGCTGAGTTCCTGAAACATGCAACCGGTGATAAGCATAGAAATTAAAACAAAGACACAAATTATGTTTTGTATTAATGTTATAAATCTGTTTTTAGTTCTCTTTTCATGCCAAACCCAGTTGATATGTCTTCAAGTTTTTAAGGCCCGAATGGTACAAAATGTCAGTGTGTGTGTGTGTCTCTCTCTCTCTGTCTGTAATTCGTGTCTTTTCTGAGGGGGCATCACTCATCTTGTAAGCACTCTGGAGCCATTTCAAATTAATTAACAAAATTACCTTAAATTAAAAATTGGCGCCGCAGATCTGACAATTCAGGCATTCATCAAGTCAATGAGCAACACTCGGCCTTACAGACTTGCAATGAGGAAAACAATGAGGAACAGAAAACGCTGGCATGACCAGGTGCATTTTACTCCACATCTATGAATCTATCTATGCCGTTAAAATACAGTGGCAATAAATGAACATGTAATTCTGAGCCTCATCACAAGTGCCAATTGTACCTAAGAGGAAATTTTCTTACTTCCACGCGCACTCTCTATCCTACAGAAAAATCTTACTGAGACATGTCAATCTGTATCCACCAATCCAGTCGGGAATACAGCAAAAGAGGCAACAAAACAGCAAATCAATGAAACAAGGAAGCAAACGAATCACAGTGGAGCTGAAAATAACAGCTAGATGGAGAAGATGAAAAAGGGATTAGATGTAGGAAGATACGATGAAGAAAAAGGGCTAAAGAGTGCAAATGAGGTGAGAGAGGAAGAGAGAGATGCGATGAAGTGGGAGATAGAGAGATGATGATGAGAGACTGTGTGTGTGTGTGTGTGTGTGTGTGTGTGTGTGTAGGGGGCTGAAAGACTGAGAGACTGTAGAGGAGATTTATGCTAGTTGTATAATTTCTTTCCCCCATCTCCAACTCCACCTCAGGCACCAGCCCACCCTCCCTGGATCTCCTGCATCACACACACACACACACACACACACACACTCTTCTCTCCTACCCGCCCGCATCGGAGCCCGTGATTAAGATTCTGGTGGGATACGACTGCAGCACTTTGCAAATGGAAGACTAGACATAATTTCCCTAAAATGCTGTTTTTTATCACCGATTTCCCCTCCACCAGCCTCCCACCACACGATTGATAGCTGATGGCACCTCTGACAACTTAACATTTTTATGACCAGATTTATGGGCTATCTGCTCCTGCCTTTTTATAGCTAAAACTCTGTAAAAATGCTTATTTCTGTGATAAGGAAAGGGAGGGCGAGTGTCTCTGTATATATATATATATATGCATCTGAGAGAAAGCACCGGGCTAACGTATATTTGTCGGTGACGAGCAGTGGCACCGCATTGCAGGGTGAGGTGCGTGAATCGTCGTCCTCTCGGTTCCCTCAGGCTCTGAGCTCCACTGAACCTGAACTAGAACATTCTGCGAGGTGGCCGGGCTGCAGCGCTCTGACAATGGTGGGGTGTGTTCAGAGCGAAGGAATGCCTTCATAGGGAGGGTCTTTCGCTATGCATGAATTACATGGCGTATTCGCCGAAATATCACTGAAATGAATTGGCCGCCTGGTCGAACTGACTTTGATTTTGCTGAAATAAATCACTTTTACATTTATTGGACCTCTCAGGAAGATTTGCAGTTCAATCAACATAGTTTTATAGTGATATTTAGGGGGCTCAAACTTGTACCGAAATACTGCCTTCTGAATATGTAATACTGGCGTGAGTATCATCCTCGATCCTTCATCAGTGAATCTCTTCAGTCTTATGTTATTTCATACATAACAGCATTGTTTTGATGAATGCTATTAATATTTTGATAGGTTCAGGTTCTCAAAACCTAACCACGAATTTGTCCTTTATCGGCCTATTATGGTTTGAAAGCTATAATTTTTTTTCGGTTATTGTAAGCCATAACGACTGGTGTTTGTTTTTAATTGTGTATTTAAGTATTCTTCACCAGTAGAACATCATCAAAAACCACAGATTACCCAAATGTGGCATTCATTTGGCCACTCTTTAAATTGTGACAATGAATTTGATGAAATGTCCGATTTAACCGTAAACACGACAGACATTAAGTGCAGAGTTTATGTGGCTAAATTTTTATGTGCTCAGTGTTTATGTCTCCATGGCAAACTGCTCTTTTTATGTGTCAGTGGAACCAACATTTCTTCCTGAATTGGTGAGGTATTGTTTATGTGTTGGCAGTGCCTTATGGAACGCCGCTGGAGAATTTCCTTTTCGGCTACAAATCATGCACGTACACAAGTTGGTGCTTTTTTTACTTCTACATTTTCCCCCCCAGATCTTTATGAATGCAGATGTTCACATATATTTGTTTGTTTTGTCTGAATGGCACTGTAGAAGCAGTGTTAGATTTACCGGCTGCTCAACTCATCTCATTCTGTTTCCATTCTTTCACTCACGATCATTTATCTTTCTATACATACTTTCCTACTCCTTTTAGATTTATGCATTTTATCCAAAAATGACTCGCATTGTATTCCCTGGGAATTAAACCCAAAACCTTGGCATTGCTACTGCTGCAGGAACATTACAAGAATGTTAACGTTACGCTTTCTTCTTTTTCTTTGCTGCTTCTCTCTCCTCTCTACTCAACTCCATTTTTTCTTCTTTACAGTGACTGTTTGAGTGGACCTCAGTGTAGAATGATGTTTCCTTACCTCATCATAACCACAAATCATACGCTGAGGATTTACACAGGATTGAGGTCCAGTCATACTCATTTTCCAACACAGACATCCAGTGCCTTCTGATGCCATTAGAGCAGCTTTGAGGGTAGGAATACCCACAAAACCAAAACTATCTGTATTTTTTTATTTATATTTATTATTTATGTTTATTTATTGGATTTTAATTCCTTTCTGAATCTTAAACAAGACATTTAAATAAATATGGATTACATATTTAAAAAAAAATAAATGCATAAATAAAGTTTGGATCAAGAAGTTTAATTTTCCAGTGGCTTCATTATTAGGCCAAAATAAGTTTAGTAGTAAATTCAGATTTAGCATGATGCTAATGCTTTCAGTGTTGTTTTAGTAAATGCTTTCAAAACCCTGCAGGATTGTTCTTTTTTTAATAACGGTGAGTAATTGCAGAATCAACACCTTTCCATTTTCATCTCTCTCCACTGAGGCCGAAACTCCCTGAAATTTTCCATCACTCTTTTTCCGTTCTGGGTGTCTAGAGAGGTGGTGGGAATTTTACGAGAAGGAATCTGAAAACGGAAAATGTGCGCTTCTAAAGTGCTCAAACCCAACGATCTTCCTAATGCAGTAAATTGGAGTGTTAATGTCTTCCAGAGCAAAAATCTCAACACCAACATGTTGTACATGATAGTCACTGCTTCGTTTCTGAGCTGAACTGCGTTTCTCAAAAACATTGTAAGCCTAAGTAGATTGTAGAACCAATGGCACCAATGGTTTCTACGATCAACTTCACTCACAATGCTTTTAAAAAATGCAGCCCTGAATGGTTAACAGTACATGGAACTACAGTTCAGTAATTATATATTTTCATGTCCTTGATGTGCATTTAAATGTGTGTTTAAAGTCATTTTTGAAGCATCAGTTTGAACAGGATAACACTACGCAGGTGTGCATGTGTGTGAAACAAGCCTGTTTGTCTTAATTTAGCCTTACAAATCATTGCATATGCAGCTCTGTGTGTGTTCACTCTGCACATCCAGTCTCTGTAATCGGGCCCTGCTGATTACCTGGCTCCCATTAGGAACCCCGCTGACCACTGTCTGGTGTAAAACTGAAATCTGGAGTTCGCCCAAGGCATTCACAAATGTGTTAGGCCTCCATGCTAGTTCTCAGATCTAATTGCTCTCATTTTCCTTGATAACTGGACAAGTTCTTGTTGGTCTTTCTAATACCGTGACAAACGGGAGTGCTGTTCATACTCACAATGATTGCTGCTTGTACAGCAGCCATTATTAATAAGGCATTGTTCTGCTAGCAGTGAAATTTGCCTTACTGAAATGCTTCTAAACTTCCACTTTTCTAAAGATGCACATTATATCAGGTACAATACTCATTGTAAATTGATCTTTAATTCATCAGTCGAAATTGGTTATTTAATTGATATTGTCCATGCTCATTTCTACCATTTTTTATTTAGATGATCTTTGTTGCCATTTAAGACTAGCTTAGTTAGTTATTAAAACATTTTTAACTATCATATCATTATTTCAGTTAATTAGACGAAACAGTATATAAGTGTATATGCTGGCTATTTGTTGGTTAATAAAAATGATATTAAAACAATTACTAAAAATTGTGATTAAATCTTATAGGAGTCATAAAAAATTGGTTTCACTGATTAATGTGAATCTATTAAGAAACAAGTTTAAGGAGAGAACAGAGATTAAGCCAAACGTAATGAAATAAAAACAGCAGAAAAAGACAACAAATGAGGGAGAAACATGATGAAATCATTAAAGCAAACAGAACACTGTGTATTTTTCTAACAAGCTTGCGTGAATCGATTCCACCCAACCACATGCAAGACATTTTCTTATCCTCTTATTGTCAATGTTCGTTCTTTCACATGCAATTATTTTTCTAGACAGCTTTGCGGACCAAATCAAAAAGTTGTTCTTCCTCCATAATACTTTTTGGTTAACTGGTGAATAAAATGTCATTTAAACCAGGAAAAACTGAAAGTGAAAAATTTATTTTACATGATCATTATTAGTTATTACTTAATAAAATATATTATATACATGATATATTTCTAATATTTTTTATAAAATAATATAGGAAAAATATACCTTAATAAAAACAAGAAATTAGTAGTACACAGAACAAGCAGCAGGCTCAAACTGCTTCCCAATTAATGTATGTTATACCAAACACACCCTATGTTTTGGATAATAAGTTTATATATTGGCTATTCACTGGGAAACAAACATGCAATTTAAAAATAGCATATCATACGAAATGAGCTCCTGCTGTGGCTCTGTTATCCCTGCAATGTATTTATTATATTGCACTGGTAGGGCCTCGCGCACCATACCACAAACACAGCTAGTCAACATCAGAAACCTAAAAGCTTAACACGTCAGTGTTTACCCTGCCTTTTGTCTGTGTGCGACCCCCTAGTGGCAGTTGTGGTGAACTTTCAATTTGTTTGTGAAGCCGGATCTGAAAATCCGCATCTGCAGCGTGTCGGACCTCTAGACAGCCCCCTCGCGACTCTCCATTGGAAATGAATGACTTCCGGTCTATAGTCTCTCGTCAGCAGTGAAAACGCAGCTTTTATTTTGTATTCACCAAATTAACCAAAAAGTCACGTTAAAGTAGTATGGAGGAATAAGATAGGCTATATGAGTGCCAAAAGTGCTGTTACTCATTTAACAAGCAAACACAGTGTTCACATAAAAGTCTTAAAGGGAAAATAAATAAATAAATAAATAAATACATACATACATACATACATAAATGGCTAGATCATTATACAAATATTTAATATGTGTATTTATATATTTTATAAAATAATATACAGAAAATATAGGCCTACAATATATTATAATAAATGTCTCTACGTTTCATATCTGTCTTAAGATATGATGAAAGTTAGTAGTATACAGAACTTCAAGGCTCAAACTGCTTCCCATTAAATATGTTATTCCAAACACAGCCCACATCTTGGATGAAAGGAATAATTTCATTTTCCATTTTGCCAATGTATGCACTAAAGTAAAACCTCAATGATTACCCCTTACAGAGGGCAACTATAAAGGGTAATTAAATGGGGAAAAACGGTTACTTCCTTGGCAAACATATAATCATAAGTCATGTTTTCCAAATTTCTATAAATCATTTGGCATTTGTGGCATTTGTCTGAAATCCATCAGTAATGAGCATTCACTGTATTAGTACGCCTCACTGTACCATGCGTGCATGTTGCGTGTATGTGTCTTTGCTAGCTTGTGTGTACTTAAGTTTGGCAGAGATTTTCCAGAGCTTGCTCTTTAGGATGTTCCTCATTAGTATGAATATTAATGTGGCCAGAAAAAAGAGGGAAGGCAGTAGGACAGGGAGGAAAAATGTAAAAGGAATTTGGAAGAGCTTTTTAAAGGGGCCATTTCATCTGAATCGTTATTTTTTTGCGGTCCTCCCAAGGCTCGTAACTGGCGGTCTATGAAGAGAGACAAGCCGCAGAGGGGCTTCATTTAAAACCTAAAGGTCACAGCACAGAGAAAGGTCTCCAGCTCAGCCAAAAATATAAAAAAAAGTGGAGGTGGAGAAAGAGAGAGAAAGAAAGAAAGAAAAAGAGAAGGAGAGAGGAAGAAGGGTGAGGGGCACGAGTGCATGAGTAAAATGATACAAGGTATAAATGGCAACCGATGAATGCAAATGTATTAATAACACAGATCAAGCCAAATGCAATGACATAAAACAGTAGAAAAAAAGACAACAAATGAGGGAGAAACATGATGAAATCATTAAAAGCAAACAGAACACTGTGTATTTTTCTAATGAGCTTATGTGCATCGATTCCATCCAGCCACATGGCAAGATATTTTCTCATCCTCTTTTTGTCGATGTTCGTTCTTTCACATGCAATTATTTTTCTGGACAGCTCTTCAGACAAAATCTAAACGCTGTTAGGAAATGTGCCAGCCTGCCCAGAAATCTGCACTGGAGCCATCCCTTAAAAGTGCATTGGCACGCTGCCTTTAATGCAGGTACCTGGCAGTCACGCTTTTCCAGCTTGGTTAAAACCCAGAGTCTTTGTCAGATGGGAAATTAATTTTGCCGTGTTTTCCACTAAGCAATTATAAGCCAAGAACAAAAGCCACCATAGCAATTTCAAAGCAAAGTGCTTCCACTCTTTATGCCGTCAGTATTAGAGCCATTTCTTTGCTCAACGAGTGTTGCGCAAAGGTGTTCAAGCACTGGTTGTTTGTTGCAGTCTAATCTCTGCCATCTCTCCAACCACCATGGCAGCTAGTCCTTTACACACCTCTGTAGTCAATCACTTGTTTATCTGTGGGTTCACTTAAATTACCCAGTGAGTGCACCACACAACAGCACAAACCCAGAAGAGCAGTGCGAGCCAGACGACAGACCTTGATCTAAAGCCCTGCACTCTGCACTGATAACACACCGGCTTTCCCTTTAATGTCCCCAGCACAGAGAGATGCACCAGGCCCCCTAGTAAAAGGAATGCCCCTGCTCGCTTGTAAAAGTAGGATCCCTGGAAGACAGAAAGAGAGAGAGCGATTGGGGGATGGGCAGGAACGGCAACGAAGGGAAGGAGGAAAATCACACATCCAGGAATTAACTCCCTCTATCCATTGCCTGGATCAATCCCCTCTGCAATTCCCAATCCGCCCCCATCTCTCTTAAACTCATACCCAATTCCAATCATGGCCACAGTAAAGCTCTCTTGTAAAATACCACAATGCGACCTCAGACTTCAGTAAATTAGATGCCGCTTGGACCCCTTTGCTTTGAAATACAGCGCAGGTCTGCCTGGAGCAGCATTAAAACTGAGGTCAGCCCAGCCACTGCACACAAGAGATATTCCCCCTGCCATAACGGTGTGTTTGCGCGGAGGTATGTTTGCAAACCTCATTTAAAGGAGCCGAATGAGAGGCTCAAGCCTGCCAGTTTGGCATCACTTTCCTGCATGTTTGTCAGCGGCTCTGTGCGTGCGGGTCCCTGGCGAGGGTGTACCCAGTATGCGTCAACGTGCTGCTCGGGCCAGGCATGGCCACCGATCAGATGGATGATCAAACTCTAATCATTCCCTCACGGCCCATCCCGGGTAAAGCTGTCATTAATTTTGCGGAATTACATCAAATTGGAGACATTCTTTATGCGGCCCACGGCCTACAGACAGTTATACGATGGGGACTGCTGTGCTAAGCAGATGGGGCAGCTTGGCCGTGCATACTAAATACCGCTGCCCCCCTTCATGTTTCTCCCTTTCTCTTTGGCACACCAGCTCCCTCTCTCCGTCCCTTTATCTCTGTCACTTACGTACTTCTCTCACTCTTTGTCTTCTACCCTTCTGGGGTCTTTGATAACTTTAAGATTTTACTTTACGTCTTCTCCCTGCCCTTCTACAATTCAGCATTTTCTTTGTTTCTCTCACTTTCCATTCAGGAAGGACTACATGTTCAGGGTGTGGTGGGTGTTTGTTTGTTATTGACGTTTACACTGCCCCTCCCATTTCTTGCTGAAGATGCCACCATGAAATAAGCAAAAATGCCCCGCCCCAGAAAACCCACTGTTAGCGCACCTATGTTGCAACTAAATGCATGCTACTGCATGCCAACCGCAGTCACTGCACACTCATTCAAGATGCTGTAATCAGTCACACAAGCAAGAATATGTAATGTCTCTTATTGTGAAACACAGTAATATAGTTAATCATCTATATTTTGTTATGCATGTTCTATGTTCTAATTTTGATTTTAATTTTTTTATTTTTACAGGAGAGCATTAGAAAAGAAACATTAGATCAGGGGTCCTCAAATTGTTATTGGATCTTAAACACATTTTTGTGAAAAAATAAAAATAAAACACACTTCTGTTCAAAAGTTTGGGATCAGTAAGATTTTTTTTTCAATGTTTCTGAAAGAAGCCTCACCATGGCTACATTTATTAAACAAAAATACAGTAAAAAAAAAAAAAAAAAAAAAAAAAACTAACATTGTGCACTATTCCTGCAATGTAAAAAACTGTTGCTATGACACAAAGCTGAATTTTCAGCATCATTACTCCAGCCTTCAGTGTCACATGATCCTTCAGAAATCATTCTAATATACTGATTTGCTGCTCAAGAAACATTATTAATATCAATGTGGAAAACAGTTATTTTTTTGTGGAAATTCTTCAAAAAAACACCATTATTTGAAATCTTTTGTAACAGCATAAATGTTTTTTATCAGCTTAATGCATCCTTATTAAATAGAAAAAAAAAAGTTTCTATTACACTTACATTTTGTCATTTAGCGGACACTTTTATCCAAAGCGACTTACAAATGAGGACAATGGAAACAATCAAAATCAAAAGAGCAAAAGAGCAATGATCTGCAAGTGCTATAACAAGTCTCAGTTAGCTTAAGGCAGTATACTTTTTTTTAAATTACATAATAACTTAAAAGAAAACAGACAGAATAGAAAAAGG
>SCHK01178893.1:0-18762 GCA_004124795.1 Poropuntius huangchuchieni | reverse complement strand
AAAAAAAAAAAAATGGAAACAGACAAAATGGTACCGTATATTTTCTGGGTATCTTGAAGTGACCCAGCAAGAACATTTAATGATTTTCTGTAATGTTGAGTTCAAAACCATCCAAAAACATGCACATTCTATATTAACTTCTGTTTAAAAAAAGCATGAGCTTTTAAGACAAAAAGGTGTATGGAAAAGGGTCAATTAGAATACACTGCATGTTCTATATTAACGTCTATATTAAATTAATATTAATGTTTCAGTTAGGGTAATGAACGATATTATTTGAAACAGAAAAAAACGTTTATTCTGATTAATGTAGCTAATAAATTAAACTACTTATTAAACAGTGATTTCTTTATTATTTTGCGGTTTTTGCTTTTTAAAGGCACACTTTTTTGCTTTATTTGGCCATGCTAGTAGTACAAAGCTCAAAAGGAAATACTCCCACAAATTCCTCTGCCTGTGAAATCCCTTCATATCTAAACAAGCTTTCTCAAAGCTGCAGCTCCACCAAAACTCAGCAAAACATTGACTTTGGAAGCGAGATGTCAGTATCACATGCGAACCTTTCGCATTTGTGCCATTTTCTAGAGGGCTTCATAAATCATCACTAAATCTCCTCGCAGTGGGATGCAGCTCATAGAGAAAGCTGAACCCGTATCTTCAGGCAGGAGAGTATCTCACTTCGCCTGCTGCTGTAAGTGAGAAGAACCCAGAGAAGTGCGGTTCCAAGCAGGAACACGCTCCTCATTCTCTCACCTGCTCTGAGGTGGCCCTGTTTGGGAATGCTTGAAACCAAGCAGCATGCTGCGTACAAAGCCAGCCTGGAGCCCACAGCTGGAAGACCTGCTGTGTCATCCAATACCAATGCATCCTTTTCTCAGCATACTGGTGAGGCTGTTTTTGTCACACCTCGGTGACATACACGATCCATTCGAGAAGAAAGCAAAAACAAGTGGCTTGAGGTAAAGTACCAAGCAGTTTGCATTAGCATCAGACCTTTTTTTCCTGTTTTCTCATTCTGTCCTCCACACATGAGCCAGCCCACACTTCCTTGCCTGCTTAGATGGCTTTTCTTATTTATGTATTTGTCCTATTATGCTTTTTCATTTATATAAGTAACAGAAAATAAGGAAATGTTCTTCTCTGAAAAAAAAAAAAAGGATGACAACACAGGGTACAAATAATGCTCTAGATCACACTGCATAATGGATACCTCCCTAGCAAAGCTGCTTAGCATGATATATTTTAGATCACGTTGGCCTATCAGTACCACTAGCCAAATGTTGCTGGTGAACAGCATGGCTATATATACCACCATCACAGAAACACATGCTAGCCTAAGCAGATCTTTTCAGACGAGCAGAGTGAAGTATTGTGGTACTGTGGAGCCTATTCCATTCTAATCTGCATAATAGGCATATTTATGCATGCAACCGCATAAAAAAGTGTCACTTTGTGAGGCGGCTTGGTAAAGTTCTAAAAAGCTCAGCTAATGTAGGCATCGGATCACTTTTTTAGACCTCATCTGTCCATACAGACTCATTATTCACTCCAAGAGACATTATGTTTAGCAAGCAACTTCTCTTTCCCTTTGTCTCTCTTTGTTTCTTGTTCTCTTTGTCTTCGATCTCACTCCCTCCCTCTCCTATTTATCTCTGTCCTTATCTGTGACTGACAAGCACCCCACACCAGTGTTTACAGCAAGCCAGAACCAGGGAGAGAATTTCAAAAGTAAACAGCCAATATCCTGTGCAACAACGCTGAGGAAGCTCTTTTCAGTGTGTACGTGTACCTGTCCCTGTGTGTGTGTGTGTGTGTGTGTGTGTGTGAACTTCCTCTTCAACTCCGCAAAGAACTGCAGGGTTTGGACGCCTCGCCCAGACAATAGTCACAGACCATTAGAGGCTTCTCTGTCTTTCTCTGTGCAGGGTTCGGTGCTGTAATCCGTTACAGCCCTCCCACAGCAGTAGAGCGGCTGGAATGCATCAATCAGGAAGGTCCAGGGGCACTGCCTGACATTACCTCATCGTCTGAAAGAGGCTGTGTATCAAATTCAACCCATCAACACTACTACCGTCCCCCCACCCTCTTTGCTTTCCCTTTCATCCACCCAGCTCCGGCCAACCTGTGCATTCAAAGCTTGTCTGCTTTGTTACGGCTTCATCGTTGCCCCCAGGTGTCTCCAACTGCCCTATCCAGTCTCCTGTGTCAGACGGTCACTTTTCATCTGGTATGTCTTTGTTACTGTGTTTCCTACTTTTAAACTGGGAGAACAGATGAAGGGGTTCCTTCACACCAGTACAAGGGTATCCATTACCTTCAGAGCTAAGATGCAGGAAGTTAATCTGTTTGACCCCCCTCTTTTCCTCTCTTCCCTTTCTGCCTTGACACACCACTTTGTCAAGCCGCATGGACTCCTGAGCCTTCCGCACCTTGGCTAAACGGTTCTCTCGCTTTCTTTGCCGTCATCCTTTCTACCTTCTAAATCATTTGATCGGCCCTTCTATTTTCCAAAGGCACTGGCTTGTTTCAGATAACTTTGGATCGCTCGATAAAATTACCATGTTTGGACACATGAGTGACGGCGGAAAGCTTGTTTGACGCGCCTTGACTGACACCCCTCACTTGATAGCAAATTGGCCAGCTTCTCCCTCGACCTCCCACTGTGGCGTTCAAAGCCACGCCGTAATATCCCAGCAATCAAGAACAAGAAAGACGGTGAGGAGAGAAAAGGAAAGACGTACATGCTTTCCTCAATTTCTTGCCCAGCTGTCTGAAAACTAAACTGAGATGCCTTTCAACCCTGGTGTGCTGGGGGAGGTTGAGTGAGGTCTTCTCTCCGGTGTGGAGTATTATGGTTAACGGTCGAGCTCACAATCACAATATTTGCGCGCACATTCCACTGGGGTTTCCAGAGAAGAAGCACGAACTATTTGGTTAAGGGATGCGAGTGTGTGTGCGCGACAGAGAACGAGAGAGAGACAGACAGATGGAGAGAAAGAGAGAGAGAGTGAGAGAATGAGCTCACAAATAGCTGATAATGAGGGTCTTCCTGTCTGCATGACAGTCTTCATCCGAAAGGCTTAAGTAGGGCTGTGCTGAGCTGAGATCTGTTGTTTAATATGATGCTATCTCATAATGGAAGCAGGTATAAGATCCTGTGCTGATACAGAATCTAGACAGTGTTAGCGGAACTGAAATCAGTGTCCTACTAGTGCATGGATGTCAAAGACTATATTACTATAATTACTATATCAGTATGAAATACTACATAATATTCTGTTTGTAGATAAAACAGGACAGATAAACTAACAGAAAAGCTGGACTGCACACATCTAAAAGTGGCAGAACCTTATGAGCTCAACAAATAAAAACTGGCTTTCACAATGTGACATTGTGTCAAAACCTAAAATGACTTTGACACCACTGTACTGGATCGCATGAAATGCTTTAGCTTTATATCAGGGGCAAAGTTTGATCTTAAAGCATTGCACACAATATTACAATCAGACTGTGGCTTTCTTGAGAGCATTTCTGTCTCTCTCAGGCACACAATGTCTTCTGTGATGGAGTAATCGTTAATTAAGCAGTCAGGCTTTGACTAATCACCCTACAAAGGGCATGCAGCTTTAACCACGAGACACTCATCTCAGCTGCCCCTCTGGCACACCCTTTAACTGTGTGTGTGTGAGAGAGAAACAATCAATTACTTCTAGCTGTCGGTCCATCTGAACATCTATGACTCATCAATGAATGTATGCATGAATCCATAAGTACAGCAAACCCCACAACAGATAATAAAGGAACATTATGTCGAATCTGGCTCAATGATATGCAGTACAACATTCTTCCCCAAACGTAAACACAAAAAAAATCTAATATTCAGTAAATAAACAGACAGATAAAATTAATGAACAGTTTTCATAGCAGAATTGGATTTTTTTTTCCACCACAGAAAACATCCTCTCTTATCAGGGCCATCTTTAAGACCGGGCTTAGGGATCTCGGCCCGAGAGGATAATATGAGCCCAGATATTGCAGCAACATGGAAGATAAATTTCAATTTACTGTTGCTTTCTGTGTCACAGCAGGAGATATGAAATTTTGTCTTGGAGGACTGGAGGTGATAGTAAAATAGGAGCCGATGTGCGCTCTACCAAATCCCAGCTCATTCTACACACGCCTGTGTCAAAACACTTCCTTGCTCCTGTTCGTACCAAATTGTGATACATTTCCCCCAGTAACGAGTGACACTTTCGCATTTTGGGAGAAAAAATGCAAGCAAAGTGCTTCTAAAAATAGGAAATGAGTGTTTGAAATTGTGTCTCTTTCCTTAGGCATTGTTTTAATGATTTTCTCCAAATTAACTCAGGCTGCTGAGCCTCACCCCTTTGTGATCAGGGAGTAACGTCAGCAGTAAACACCCCCATTTTTTACACTGTATGCAAATATCTGTGATTATCTGACCCTACCGCTTACTGTATCTCATCATCAGTATAAACACACTCCCATAGAAAACAACAACATTGTTGACAGGAATCCCAAGGGATGTGGATACAGAAGATAAAATTCCGCTCTAAGAGTCACTCTCGGCCTTGGAAAACAAACTGTCTGTTTTAATGTAACTGAAGACCTCCGATGACATCATTGCCCTCTTTTTCATTTTCTCCTCTAGAGGAAGAAGTCAGCACAATTCCTCTTTGTCCACTCGCTCGTCTTTCCGCCCAAGGAAAATGAGGTGAGGATGTGGGTGGACGGAGACGAGCCGAGAGGAAGAGAGGGGCTGAAAAAACAATGGAGATGGAGGAGATGGCCTTGTCCCAGAGTGAGGAACAACTGGCCACCTCTCCTCTGGGCTCTGCCATTAGGCATGTGAGCTGGAGACACTGACAGCTGATAACAAAAGCCCCCCTGAACGCAATGCCAAGTTCTTTATCTGTGTGCTCCTGCATGGGCAAGCTGATTACAGCCTTTCCCTCCAAAACCTTCTCATTTGCTTTCTCTATTCCACTAATTCTCCTCAATATTTGCCTGTGTGTGTGGAAAACGTGGGTGAGACCCCAGGGTCGCTGTCTTATGTCTGTGAAAGATAATTAGACAATACGGCTGTGTGTAGCATGTCTCGGGCAGAAAACAGAGAGAGCCATTGTTTCAAGACCCCCCTAACCTAACAGCTGTATGTGTCATCAGGAGCACGGTTTGAACGCTATGACAGGCAAATGAGGCCACGGGAAATATGGAAAACAAGGATTTGTGGCCTTTTCTCCACAGGAGGTATTGGAAAGGTTAACTTACAGATTTTTGTTTACCTACAATGACGGTTTTCCTCTTTTTTTTTTTTTTTTTTTTTTTTACTAAGGTATAGCATTATCTGATCCCCTTAGTCCTATTCACAAACTTGAATGTCATTCTTAACATCAATCCCACCAACACATAAAATTTGTACGCTAGAATGTTGTCTGGGGAGAAAATCTTGCGATTTGCTCTCTGCTGTAAACAAAACTGACCTTTATGTTGAATTTGTCTCCGAGCGCCAACCTCTCCCTGTAAAAGAGCCCAGAGCACTCAACCGCTTGCAGCCAGTCCATCTCGCTCCGGTCTGCAGAGTGCAAGCGAATCAAAGCAGGCCAAAACTCATCCATATCTATGCCATACGAGCATCTCCTAAATAATGCAGCAGTCTTCCTGCACCAGACAGATTCTGCTGCATCGGCGCTATTGTGAATCGTGTGTGTCACACACTTACTCTCTCTAACTCAAACGCGCACACACTCATCACTGAACTTGCTCGCTTCCAACTTTTCTACTCCTTTTCAATAAGGAAAAACAGGTGAAATATGGAAGCCCATTTCTGCCTCACAGTTAAAAGAAAATTGACTCACAATGGGATTTCACATTTCCAACTATATCTATCAGCTGTCACTTTATTTCTAATAACTGTGACTTTGTCACAAAGTGGCTATTTATTATTTTAAACTTCATTTTACATTGAATCAGAAACTGGCTTCCACAGAAAAGAGTAAGCAAGTGAAGTAATAGGAAAAGAGAAAGAATGACACTAATTCTTTGTATTATTATGTCAACATTTTATGGTCTTCGTTTCCGATCATTACAGTGGACACATAACCTCATATTACACACCTTTACATTAAGTCTCTTACATAAAAATACTCATTTTCAATCCCAATACAGTCCCCTAAGACATTCAGCTCATGCATAATACAGAAAGCTCCTAAAACAAACCCAGAGAGCAACATGGCCAGAAATACCACCAAACAACCCCACTCAATCTCAGCGCCCAGCAGTCCTCACCACTAATGGGAGGCCCCGTGTGCGGGTCAAACTATCTGTCCCTCTAATGGAGCCAGCTAAGACATCAAGTCTGCAGATCCGCAAAGCTGTTTGTTGAAGTGTTTACATGTGTGTGGCTGAGTCTGAAACCGAAGCCAGCAGCCTTGCTGCCCAGTCAGTCAATTACTTAACAGACAGCAGTTGAAGGCACCAACTAAAGAAACTGGTTTCAGACAGGCTTCCCAACCACCATTATGATGCCTAATGGTCTAGAACAAATTTGAGTCAGCCTTAGACATAACTAAGAAAGTACTTAATGATAGTAATTACTATTTGTATAGCGACGGAATCAAATGTTAAAACAAATGGACATTTATGAATAGACTGTGGTTGCCACAGACAGCAAAAATGCATAATAAGTGCTGATTTTTGAAGAAATATTAGAAGGCAGGATGTTACACAACTGTTATATTTAATGTCTTGATGCATACTAAGTCAGTATCGTCCACCTTGCTGATACCGATGCTAAATGCGAAACGAAAGTGTGTGAGGATACAAAATGATAAAAATATTTAAATAAAAATGCACAAAGGGATAGTCAGTTATGTATTTCTTTTGCTCTTTACAAGGCAAAAGGACTAGAGAGGAAGGAAGCAGTAGGCGAAAGTCTTATGATCTTAACACGCTTCCTTTGAACGCTGCCTTATGGGACTTGCCAACCCCATGCCAAAGGTTTAAAAAAAAAAGCACAGTGCTGGAGATTACTTGGAATACCGATGGCACAGTGCAACAGAATTCCACTGGGAGACTGAGGGACATTCCAAGAAAGCAAATTATGGCTGGGAGAAAGAAGCGGCGGAGCTTTGGTAAGGGCATGCACATGAATATCTGGCACTAGGGGCTGGTCTCTTCAAGACTCTGTCATGTTCTCTGTTTCAAACCCTGCTCTTTGCTACTAGTTCTGAGCCTTCGTCTTGTCAGACACTCTGAAATTGTGTGTGTGTGCAAGAGAGAGAGAGAGAGAGAGTGAGAGAAAGACAGACAGAGAAGACAAACAAGAGGGAGACCAAGAGATAAAGGAGATGTGTGTTTGCACCTACGTTCGGGTGTGTATATGTCTGAGTGAGAGTGTTTATGTGAACCAGGACAATCTTTCTCTCTTTCTCTGCGCTATCTATCTATGAGCCATTATTCAGAGAGGGAGCTGGTGAGTCAGATGTGAGCTGGTGGTGGTTTTTCAGAGTGTGGCGTGCTGCTTGTATAGATGTCAGGTGAGATGAGTGGTTCAGGCCGTCCGGGAGCCTCTCTGCTCCTCCCAAAGCAGCTGCCACCAGTCTGTCAAAGAATTGCTCTGCTACATCCTATTCTTCCCTCTCCCCCCTCCTTCTGTCTTACTTACACACCCACTTAATAATGAGAAAAACATCTAGAGTGCAGCCAGGGTCATATTTTCCCCCTAAATGAGTTACAAAGTCCACATGAAAAGCTCAGCAGTCAACAAATATTTTCCCCATGAAATGCGTTAGAAAGTCCACATAAAAGCCAATAGTCAACAAATAGCTGTTATAAAGGAAAATTGATAACGTGTCCTCAGATAAACCTCTGTTATTGTGAAGCATACTCTACTTTCATGCTATGATTATTACAAATTTGGAACCTATTTGCGAACCAGGCAGGCATTTTATTAACATTTCCGCCTATATTTTCCCTCTAAGTTTGTGATGGTGCTAGGCATTTAGATTCAACATTTAAATTTAATTACCGCCTCCATCCGTGTCAATACGGCGGCCTCATTTATCAAAGAGACAGACAGAAAGCGCAGCTTAACCGCCAATAAACATTTGTTTTTAATTCGTTTACTGGAGCGCCGACCGAAAGCGCTTTGCCTCGCTTGCGGTTACGCCATTAATTGGGAGAAGAAACACTTTTGGATCTGAGGGGGCCGGGGGATTTTGAAGCCTTTATCTAGAGCTGAATCAAAGCCGGCGTTAATAATACACCCAATGAATAAAATATTTGTTAAAAGGCGTGGAAACAACAGACGCACGGTAAAAATAGGCCAGGCTCGAGGATGCTGTACTACTCCGCAAATGAACCAACCTCTCTCAAAGCACACAGAATATGCAAAATATAGCGCCGCCTTTGGTGTGAAACTAACAGCGCAAATTTGAATATGGTGCCCGACAACTACTTAGGAGTGTACAAAGAGTAGGCTACTGAACTTTGAAATGCAACACTGTAGAACACAATCCTCATAGACTGTGCAAAGAGAGACGTGTTTTCTTTGTGTTCATGTTTGAAAATAATTCAAATTGCATGTTGTGCAGTAACAAGTTTACACACATTTCCCTTTCTACAATGTCACTCTGCAGTAGTGATGAGAACAACTACAGTTAACATACTTTCTAGGAAATAAAAATTTGGAGGGAAATGTTAATCTTATTGCACTGCCAAATTAGATATTTTCAGCGTTTAACAGAATTAATTTAACAACTAAAAATAGGCTATAAATAATGATTAAAAAATGCATATTAATGACTTGTGTGACAGATGCCATCTTACCCTAAATCTTTACAACTTATTAAAACTTACACTGATTTGTCTGAATATAATATATAAGTCTGAATATAACACGATAACAGTTCTTGCTTCATTTTGAGTAGGACATAACAAGTAATGACAACAGTTTAAGCCAGATTGATTCAGTACCCGCTAGCACTGTTTTTGATTCACTATAAAGAACCGGCTCATAAGAGTTGTTCTGAAATTGAACAACAACGGTCATGGTGAATTTTTGTCATTCACAAAAAAGAGCCGACTCATTCGAGTCGTCCGTTCGGGAATCATGCTATACTGTTGGCGATGTATGTTTGTGAGTCACTAAAACGGACCTGTTCCTAAGACTCGTTCCTTAGGAAACGGACTGCATTGATCTCAATTTATGTTTATGAGTCACTAAAAAGAACCTGTTCATGAGAGTCGTTCGTTCGGGAGTCGGACTACACTCATCGCACTGTCAGTACAGTGTTATATCCGCGTCGGCGTGAAAAAGCACGGTCGAGAATCTCTAACTGAATCCTCTAAATTCAGAAAAATCACTCGATTTCGGTCTTTTTAAAGAGTGGAAACAGTTAACCGTTCCCAACCCTACTCTGCAGCGCTGCTAGTCTCTGACAGAAACAAAGAGGCAGCGCACTGAGTGCAGCAAGCGATAGCCAGCTCATTCATACTCAAAACATATGAGGATAGCGAGAGATGCCCGCGGCCACTACTACATAAAGTACAAAATAATGAATAAATCAACACTGCGACGAACATAATCTTTCAGATCGCGCGCATTCCCGGCTCCCCTCAGACTGTATCGAGAAATGTCGCACCTCTGCCCGGCACCATTTATATTTATTTAATGCTGTTAAATTATTCTGTTTGAGAGAGGAGATTGTGCCTTCCTGGTGGCGTTGGCTGTGAAATCATTAAGAGGTGTTTCTTCTGTTTTGGAGACTGTGATCAGCACACCTCTTATGCAGTAGACCTCTGTGGCTTTTAACACACTTTTCCAAACCCTGAGAAGGGTGTTAGCTGATAGCCATTATCACGGTCTCACCTTGTTCATTCTTTCTTCAACTTTTCTCTTTTTAAGTCTGCTGTCTGGATGATCTCACTAAATGGGGCACTGGATAACATCCTCAAGTCTGTCATATATATATTAGGCTATAGCCTCCAGTCCAGTATGCATATAATGCATGATTAGTCAGAAAAGCAGCCACTTGTTCCATGTAGGCTACTGATGCTCTCGCGATTGCATCAAACAACAACAACAACAACAAAAAGTTCCCAAAGCACATCTATTAAATCTTTAACGCATACATTCAAGTTAACCGTGTGCCAGAGTATTTCTTCATACCCACACAATATGATTTATAACTAGAGTTTACAAAAATAAATGCACCAAATAGACTACCAAAAAACTATGGCACTTATGTTTCGGACATATACTATTATTAATTACCTTGCAGAAATATGCAATACATACATTTAAGAATTATGTGTTATGTAGCTACCATATGATACCATCACTGTACCTCGGCACTGCCACAGTAGGCTACTTTTCTGTAGGGGTACAGTGAGCAGTATATCAACATCAGCTGCATTATGCTGGAGTACACGCCTGTATTAGACAAGTTTAATTTCCAAATTAGCCTTGTTTGCATTTGGCGCAGTGCCACTCGCCCAATACATCGGCAGGGTCTCACTAGGACCTCATATGTCACAAAATGCAATTATGACACACCTAAAAACCACTGCGTTAACTTCAAAACGAAGCGCGCTGAACGATCGGTAATCGCGTTATGATTAGGTTGACGCAGCGCTAAGTAGTACACAAACATCCGATTCTATCATTAGAATAGTTACTGAACTAAAACAAAACGTCTTACCTGTTCCTAAAAGGCACAATGCGATGTAAAGCGTCAACATCTTTCCGGAGTCTTCAACACTTGTCCTGCAGTCCAGACTGAAAGTGTGCGCACGAAAGCTCCGGCTGGACTGAATGTGGAAGCTGGTCCTCGCCCACCTCTTGAATTGGGTAAAAAATTAAAAACACAGCAGATTATGTTAACCTCAGCTCTGAGAGCTGCAAGTCTCTACTGCCATCTGAACACAGTCTAAGCATCAATGCTGGTTGTCTCTTTAAAGTTTAGAACTTTCTCTCGATCGTTCCCGTGTTCTGTTAATATTTCCCAACAAAATTTTGTTCAAATCAAGTTGCTTCAATGCGCAGGTCTTGAATCAATCCAAGTACTTGGAGTAAATCCTCCGTATAGGGGTGATAGAAAAAATCTCCGTTTCTCCTGATCAGCGGGGCTCCGCTCGCCGGTGCAACTGAGCGCGTTTCAGCACCACAAGCTCTATAGCGCGCATAAACGCCTCCTCTTGCGCACAGTTCCCTCCGTACTGCTCTGTTCGCTCACTCACTCTCTTGTAATGCAGCGGCAATGCGAGGATACGATCCGCGCTGACTGTCGTACTACTGACTGGATGTTGGCTCGTTGAATAAAACAGGCGCTTTTTTCCACTGGGGAACATCGAGTTTGAGAATGAAGTAATTCTCAGTCCACAGGGACTGCCGTTGGCCTACGCCCCCTGGGTCCTGCGATTGGTTAAGGGTTTAAACTATAAGGGGGTGATAGCAGTTGGGGGTGTTTGGTCCTTAAACAACAGGGGGTGCTTGGTTATGCGCGCCTGTGAATGAATAAACTGCTGGGGAAAGTAAACAGGTGTGTCCCGGAGCAAACAGAGTCTACGGAACAGATGATCTTAATGGGGTTGCTTTGACTCAATATACATGCGATGTGGTTACATTGATATTAATTAATGTTATTTATCAATGTATATGGTCGGATGCGGTATACATGCCCCTTATAAATCGACGTGCACAGCATGGAAGATTTTCAAGATTAATTAGGCTAAAGATTAACTAAGTAGATTTGTTTATTAATTATAAGCAAACATAAGAGAAAAAACATATTTAAACCATCCATTAAACTACAAAGATGGCAAAATGAGCATAGTTACAAAATAAGGTTATTTTTATTTTCCAAGGTAAAACAGATGTAATCATGCCTTAATTCGTGTGCTTGTTGAATGGTCTCAAAACGAAAATATTCACGCGCTGTTTGTTACAGTGGTTGGTTAAACACACGAGTCAGCTGCAAATACACAAATAAACTGCAAGAGAAAGAACCCATGGGGGCCTTTTCTTGACGTGTCGCTCAAATATGAGTTTTGTTTTTGTATCTTACAAAACAAACAAACAAACAAAAGGTTATTTTGAAATACAATCTGACATAAATAACTTTACTATCACCTCAGGACATGTATAGCCTATGTCAATACTGTCACTCCGATTTTCTGTCATTTAATCCGATCTTGTGTCATTTTTGTGTTATTTAGCTACGTCAGCGTCGGATTCGTTCAATAGTTTTTGTTCGTTCCGGTCAAGGTAGTGAATATCTTAAATAAATAGCCCTTTATTTAATGTATTTACTTTCAGACCTGTCTGTTTTAATACATTACGTTCATATGCGTTATTAGATGTGTAAACTTTCACACTCATACTTTTGAAATGTTGTTGGCCGACTCCGAATAGAGAACAAGTGATTCGGACACAGCGAATCGTTCAGATCTCTTGTGTGAACCGATTCATTCTTGCATCAGATGTTTGAGGTGGCGTTACATTTGTTGCCATTTCCGATATCAATACAGCCGACGAGTTGATTGGGATAGCATTGAGATCAACTGGATTCACACTGGTTAAAAGGTACGTTTTTTATTTATTTATTGGCTTACGCTTTCACGCTGCATTGGAAATGAATACCAGTGCACAGATTGCAGGCCAACTTGTTGATGCACAGTTTTAAAAGCATCTCTTAAGATTCCACCTTGTAATTTCTCACGAAAAAACACGCCGGGGCCTTTTAGAAATCGAGTCAAAGAGAGGAGAGCCGTAAAACCATGCGGATGGTTTTGGTCTCCACCCTGTTAAGATTTATTATTGTAGGTGAGGGGATCAAATGCGAGACTGCCGTTCACAAACACATGCTGATGAGAGAAACAGCTTGCTGGAGGCGCAGATGATGGGATTCCTGTGAGTTGAAAGAAACGAGGTTGAGTAAAGGGGCAATAGATGATCTCTAAACAACAGGGGCTCACACCTGCTGAGAGAGCAAAGTAAACACCAACAACTACTGCGTGAAGTTTACCAAGTCTTGACAGGGTGTGAGCCAGACGTGTAAATTAACAGCTACTTTCATTGGTTGAAAGCAGATCAGGTTGATATATCTCCTCAGTAGGCCTCTAACTGGAATATACAGTAATTTATGTTGTAACCTCACATTGAGGGTGCTATAACCTACCCTAGGCCCATGAATACTTAAATAATTCATGTACTTATAAGAGGGTTTTTTTAGACTGTAGATTTATTAATAATGAATACAGTTTGATATTTACTAAACTGTTCTGTGTTGGGGGGAGAAGGAGACAGTTAAGATGTCGTTTGCATGGTAATTGTAAAGAAAGTCATAAATAAAGCATGAGGTGAAGTTATATGGAAATGCGACTCCCCAGGAAATGAGAATATTTTAACAAAATATTATCTCAGGCCCATTTGACCCGGGGTCAATTAGAAAAGAAACGTCAGCGTCGACGAGGATGCGAGGCTGAAATTAACATTGAAGCTTTTCCCCTCCTGCCTAATTTGCAAGGCTGATGCAAAGTTGAGCTGAAACAAGTATGTTGTCGTGAGATTGCGTTTTAATTTGACAAGGCGCTAAAAAGTCGATTCTGATCGCGCTCTGACAGACGACAAACACAGCTTTCTAGACATTTGTCTTGAAGACAAACTAAAATGGCATTCCCTCCATGGAGAACATTTTCTTGCTGATGTGGACAAACTGTTATTGTGCTGTCGCACAAAGGTTAAAATGTCTTTCAGTCAGTTTTAAAATGTTCTCCTCCATATCCCTTAAGTAAATATTGTATCACTTAAAGGTCAGCATTCCTTCTAAATGTATAAATCAGAGCTACTTTATGTCTATTTCATCCAAATGTCACAGGATATATGCTATTAATAGTCTTAGGTATATAATAATGTCAGTCTTGAGTTTCAAATGTCTCATTTTATCAACCAGTATGACTCTGCAGTGTAAATTGTGCAGTGAAGATGTGTAGAATTCTATTGTCAGCATGAAATGAAAATTGACTCTTTCTTTCATCAAAATGTAATTAATTTGCTTCATCTCTGAAATAACTTTCCCTATTTTGTGACATAACCATTCTTTTTGCTTAACCACTTTCCTCGAACCTGTTCTATAATAGTGTTATTTTAGTATCATTGAAGTGCTGTTATAGTTTTTTAAATAACATTTTAAATGGGATTTAATTTTTATATTCTCTGTTTTTAGTGAAGTTTTTGTCACTTTTTATTATTAGAACTATGCATAGTTTTCATGAAGTTTTTTACTTGATTAAGTTTTAGTTATTTTAGTACTTCAACTTAAACTCAAAAAATGTTGCTTTGGCAACTAGTTTATTTTGATTTCATTTTAGCCTGTTTTATTTCAAATAGTGAAGTTTTCCAGTGGTCACTGGGTGTCATGTTTTACTTAGAAAGGTCACAAGAAGCAAATTTCATTTCATGTTGACTTAAAACTCTTCCTCCAGTTTCTCCACTTTGAAACCTAGTGCACGGCCAGCATATTTTCATCATTAAAAACATCATGCATCAGTTCAGAGTTTAGTGCTGAGCGGTGCGCAGTCTGCTACGGTCAAAGTTCTCCTCTCTTTACATCAACCATATGGGGACATTACAGCAGCTCTTACTATAATTGTGTTATTGAGTACAGCCTTGATCTGTGTCAACCATAACTCCGAGTAGTGCTACACAGCAATAACTCTTTATGCCTTTACCTATGCCAGGCATCTCATGCATTCCACCTATTATTTAGAATATCATGCATTTCGGTTGAGATGCATAGTAGCACTGCTTGACCTTTCTGTTAAGCCGTCTTTGTCCAGCTATAACTACAGATAGCATCATGAAAAGAACAGTCAACAACATGTCCTTCATCTCAATATCAAAATACCAAGCAGGCCATTATTGAAAGCAGAGTTGGCTGAAATGAAAGTACCTCAGGGGAAGTTCAGGAGGTATATGGTTGCTCAAGGGTCAAGGGTATGGCCTTTTACTGGGCCACAGGCTGCTGAAAAAGGCTGTGTTACGGAAACAGGAGTGTGATAAACGCTGCTTCGTTCCATGTGCCATGCCCTTTATTGTGTGATATGGTATTCTTAGACTGGGACAGGTTTCTTTAGTCAGGTTTAAAGTTACAGAGAATATCAAGTGCCTGTGTGATATGGAAACATTTGTGTATGACCCTGCTTTGGAGGCTTTGCCATTAATATTGCAGTTTCCGAATGCAAAATGTTCTTCGTTCCCTTACTCTATTTGTGTTTGGTTGTTGTTTAATTGTATAATTTCAATCCTAGGAAAATGCCTGCATATTGTCAATTCAGAATGTTTTATTTTGTTTCACGATTTGTTCAGTCTGGGCTAATCAGTTAGCCCAGACTGAGCAATCTGATCAATAATAGCACATTCTCATTCTTCGTGTCTGCTTGTGTGTTTCCGATTGATTAAAGTTGATTCGAGGATGTCTGCAAGAAACTGGCATTCACCTAGGAAATGTTTAGCTTTAAATTCTTAGCAAGTGTCTCCTTTCTATAGCAGCCCACAGTAAAGATGCACAATAGTAAGGTAGCAGAGACTGCAAAACACCAGTCTAAGCAACGAGATTGAACGGGTAGGTAGTTACAGATCACTAGGCTAAAAGAGTATTTTCTCATCCATGTCGATTTTGAATGAGGTCAGTTTGGGTGATGGTATCAGACCTTGGGTTATGTCAAGGTTGGATAAGGCCAAGTTTCAGATGATGGACACCATGTTTCAAAGTGGGTCATAAAGTGAGTGTGGATGGTGGAGGAGTTGGGAAAGGAAGCCAAAAAGGATGTAGATAAAAAATTATCCACCCACCATCACAGATGTTTACTGACAGACTGGAAAGAAATTGTCCTAAAATGTGTCACACCAATACACTCCATGTGTTTTTGTCTGAAAGAATATACACTGAAGCATAGTTTTTTTTGTTGTTGTTGTTGTGTTAACAGATACTTTAGTTTTTTGTAGTAAAACCACATTCTTAGAAATAAATGTGCTTTAATTGCATCTAAGGTTCCTCTTTTCGTGCCAGCCTAAGAGATTGTGCCACTCAATTTGATGTGAAATTTATAACAGTAATGGCACACCTCTCTTCAGTAAGCCACAGGATTTGATTACTATTCATGTCCGTAGCTCTGACAAGTCTAATAAGTAGTTCAGACATTGGTTTAGTTATGATAAGTGTTTTTGGCGACATCGTCTAGAGATGCAGCAGGTCTTTACTGCACATATCTCTAAAAGCTGATCTTTATGTCTACTTGAGAATCAGACAGCGCTTTGTAGTTTTAAAACTAAGACTCTCATCTCATCCGTTAAGACTTGCTTGGGATTAATCCTCAGAGCTGTGACTATAATAAAAGTTCATCACCCTTACGATTTTTTTTTTCCTAGAGAAATTGACTGACTTAGTTTATTAGCGAACAGTTGTATATCAGCTTCTGTATCTGTTTGTTTATAAACCATGTAAATGGAGTGAGAGATTGTCTGAGAGAGAGGAAAGAGAGAAAGATGACCCGTACCAGCTGTTGGTCTGGGACTGGCACCGTTGCCAGATCGAGACTCTGGATCTCCGCTCAGCTCTGACCTAATCCCTGGGCGAGCTCTCCCAGATGGACCGACAGATTTAGATCAGCCACCCTGACATGCACTGACCGATCTCGACAGCAGTCCCGCATCTCGGCTGTATCACTGAAGAGCCACAAAAATTGCTGCCAAATTCCTAAAAGTGATGTATTAACCATGAATGATGATCACAGTTTTAGTTGCAAATTGCAGGCTCTAATGGTTTCCGAAACATCCACTCTGCGAGTCACTGTTGACTTTAATCAAGTGAATTATGGGAAATGGTTCCTCTTAAAACATGTAAAAACTAGTCATCTTCTATCCTCGGAGTCGGCTCTCCATCGCATTTTCTTTTCATGTGATCATGTTTATTTTTTAAATCTCTTAAATACTGCCTTGCTCTGTTATTTATTTTGATTATTTATGCATTTAATTATTTAATGTGTTTAGGTTTACTTATAATTCAAGTGTTCATAGCTTGTGATTAAATGACTTCACGGCTGCCCACAAAAGGAAAACAGGCTGTAGGCCAAGGAACGTCTGTTGTTAAATGCTCTTTCAAGTGATTCTTTTGAGATTACGTGTAGGAACACAAATAATGTACAATTTCACCCTTATATTTTAACTGCTGTTGAGAATTTGTACACACTAGGGTTCTTTTAATGTCAGTGCTGGTAATTACAAGCCCAATATTATACCATTTCACTAAAACCACACAAATACTAATTCACAATTAGTTCTATATCCAATTGGTTTCGGAACAAGACTGCTGTGGGTGCCGTTATTACCGAGTATTTCCATGAGTCGCCATAACACCTGTTCATTCAAAAGCCAATCCTGTTGAGAGTGACTTGCATCAGGCATTTGGTTTCACAGCAGGGTGTTTGCTGTAGTAATTGAGAATGCTGGAGGGCACAACAGTAGCATCCACATCTGGGAATTCCCAACCTGGCTCATGGCTTCTTAATTACTCAACCAAACATGGACCAGAAATGGTGTAGATAAACCTTTAGAGAGGTCTGCAGTTAATGTGGCAACTCAAGTGCTAAATGTTTTTCTCGTAGGAATACAGCTGAAGTTGTAGCACGAACAGGAAATTTGTATTTTCAAGCTTGTATTTCTCCATTTTGGGGTAATGCAGTACAAATAATGAGTTACATAATCAGATCATTTTTTTAATATCTAGGCCTAGTAAAGTAATGCGTTACTTTTAAATTTGGAATGAAATAACTGAGTTACTTTTTCAAATACAGTAAGTAGTAAATACGCAAGTTGAATTGTATTTTCCACATAAAACTATTTTATAAGGCATTTTGATCATTCTTTCATAATTACGTACCATATTACATATACGTACTAAATGGGATATTTGTCACAGTGTAGAACAATTTAAATTTTACCTAGTAACCTCGGTGAAAATAGTGAAAAACTTTTAGAGAAAGCATGACCAGTTGCAGGACTTAAGATATACATTTCCCCTTATATATTCATGTAAGTGTTACACCACGTCTACGCCGGATTAAAGTCTGTCTATACTGAATGCGACAAAGGGACTGTAGCAAATTATTTGAACTTTTTGTGAATACGTCTTAAATAGAATGAGGTGACAGTTAAATTTCTGGAATTTGTCGTGTTGCACCGCGTCCAGTGTAGACAACATCACTAATTATGAGTTCTACACCGTAAAAAAAAATCCCGTAAAATATATGGTAAAAAACCGGCACAATTTGCCAGAATTTTACCGTAAAAAATACAGTAGCAACGTTTTAGGGTTTAAGAAAAGGAAAGGACGTGATGTGTGGCAAAGGATGGTGTTCCAAATGCTCTGAATTTCACCCATCCAAGTGCACACACACATCAGTTAGTAGTGAACAAACATGCACACACACACACCTGGAGCAGTGGGCAGCCAATGTTGTGGTGCCCAGGGGGCAGTTGGGGGTACTTGCCTTGCTCAAGGGTCTCACCTCAGACTCAAACCCACGACCTTTGGGTTACAAGTCCAACTCTCTATTACGCCATGACTTCCCATNACTCAAACCCACGACCTTTGGGTTACAAGTCCAACTCTCTAACTATTACGCCATGACTTCCCAAGGTCAAATTTTGCGGATTTAACTTCGATTTACAAATAAAAA
>SCHK01178827.1:0-10187 GCA_004124795.1 Poropuntius huangchuchieni | reverse complement strand
AGAAAAGGGTATGAATACTTATGCAATGGAATCATTTAAGTGTTTTATTTCTAATAAATTTGCAAAGACGTTACAAACCTGTTTTGTGCTTTGTCATTATGGTGTACGGTGTGTAGATTGATGTGGGAAAAAAGTAATTTAAAGCAGTTTAACATAAGGCTGCAACATAACAAAACGTGAAAAAAATGAAGGGGTATGAATATTTTCGCAAGGCACTGTATCCATAATAAATATACAAAGTACTCATACAAATATTATGTAAACAAAAACTTTTATTTTGGATGCAATTAATCGCTTGACAGCAATAACTATATTATATTATGTTATGTTATATTATATTAAAATAGTCTTTCTATAAGATAATTTCATCACTATTGTAACACTACTGGAAGTACAGCATTTTATTTCAGGAAAGGCTTTTATTGATTGATTTCAGATAATATATTTTTAAACACCTCTAGAAAGAAGAAAGTGTAACAATTTCAGTATTCAGCCTTTACCTGAGTGGGGAAGCGTATAAGAGACTCCGCGACCCTCTGGAGATCGGGCAGACCGTGTCCGTTTACCCTGACTGTTTCATATCCATCTCCTCCTTCTGGTTCTGTTGGCGTCCCAGGAGAACCGTCTTGAAGCATTTCCCTCACGCAGGGTGGATTGAGGTCAACATGAAAGTCTGCAGAGATCTTACATCCTCTGGACAGATCAAACAACGCTAGGCTGATGAAGAACGGCTCTACCTAAGGAGAAAACAAAAAGTGTAAAATGAATGAGGCAGATGAGTTATTACACCGTATTTGATTTCTTTGCTGCGATAATTTCGATTCAAGCAAGCAATCTGCCTGAGCATGCTGTGAGGATCATACAGTTTGTTATTGATAAAGATTATATAATTTAATGACAGCAAATTAGATTCAAGCAAAAGATGTATTTATGTAACCACACCTCTGTATGTAATTTTACTCCATTCGCATTAGTCATTTCTCTTTAGATCATTTAACAAAGTGTGGGAAAGTCAATGCATTCTGAGGGAGCTGCAGCTTTCCAAACCCTGCTGATGAGCGCCAGCATTCCTTCCCTGGAGCCATTGAAAGTGCTTCACTGAGCATAACCATATTCATCTCTGTGTTCTGGATGAGTCCTCTGTCCTCATGCCAACAATCTCTAATTTATCTCTCATTAAAAGAGCTCCATGATATTCAACTATAATGACCTTTAACTGCTGTTCTCTGACAGTCAAAGTTAGAAAATAGCTCAAATAATTGACATTTACTATTTAACCTGGGGCCTAAAAAAGGCAATTCAGGCTTTTCATGTGATTAGTGCTTGTAGTTTAAAAAAAAACATATGGTTTTAAAAATTTGTAAGTCGATAAAAGTATGAGGACAATACTAGCAATCAAACTAACAAAAGAGCATTAATATATAAGTGTTGTGATGATGATCAGTTAGTCTGATGCAATACACATAGCAAAGTTTTTATTTTATTTATTTGTTTTTATAATAAATAAAAAGAAAACAAGCAGGTAGAATAAAAAAGAATAGAGAACGCTAATGTTAGAGGGTCAATTCATTTTCTTTTTTAACCACATATCCTCTGTACAGGGCATTAGGACTAGGAAAAGGCAGGACCATACTATAGCTAAAATTATATTTTAAATTTACAAATAAATTATTAGGCTTTGAACTACAGTGTGTTTGTCTTTAACACTGATATTTTAAAATGTTAAAAAAGGTTATATTTCAAATTTAGATTTTAAAAAGGTTTTTATTTATGGTTTTTTTGTATGTTCTCCATGATACATCTAAATGTAATATGCATTTAAATAAGCAGTTATTTTTACTATTACTATTATTATTATTATTAAATTGACTATAGCAAAATGTATTTTTAGCTCTGCATATTTAACAAATAAGATACACAAAGAAAATTTTTATTATTATTGTTCTTATTCTTTATTCATCTTTAAATATAAAGAGTTTCACTCTCAGATGTTGAAAATAAATCCTTTTTTTATCAGATACATGCAAATGAACATTGAAAATAATAAGCCTACTATTCTTCTTTCTATAATTGTGATGTCAGACATATTTAAAAACCAAGAGGATGATGTTGCAATGACCAAAGCCACAAACTCAACACAGGATATCCTTTTCAAGATATACCAGAACTCTATATGTATGAAGAAAACAACTTACATCTACAGAGAACAATATGAATGGTGTAGTCCCATAAGGGTAACTGAGCTAATTATGATTTTGCTCAGAAAATAAGGATAATATCAATCATGATTTTTCATAGACTAAACATTGTCATTGTCAAATGATCATGTGTCTAAGATCAACATTACAGTAGCATTGGCAACATTTACACGGCTCGCATCACAAAACAGGACCAACAGGATCAACAAAAATGTGACACTGGCAAAGAAGATGAAACTCATAGATAAGGGCTTACTCACGTTGGTTAAGGTGCCATCATTCTTCTCACTGACGCATCCTTGAAGGCTAAAGGTCAAGTCGTGACAGCTAACCATGATTCTTCGGCCAAATCGCTCTTCAAATGGCTTCACGTCAAGCTCGATGCCTGAAAAATCTAATCTCTGAAGAGGAATAGAAAGATATAATTTATTCATTTTCACACAGGCAAAAATTGGAAAAGCTGTACATTGGACTTAATGAACTAACCTGCGTCTCAGGATCCAGGGTGAAGATCTTCTGTCGACCTTCATTCCTGCTCATTTTATTCAGCTGGTCAGTTTCTCTGGCATACTGGAGATAACAGGACAAAATACTGTTTGCATTCGTAAAAGCATATAAATAAACAAACAACAAAATTCACCAAAATGCGATACAGAGAAAAGAGCACAGTGCTCACATGATAGTTCACTCAAAAATGAAAGCTACCCAAGATATAGATGCGTTTGTTTCTTCATCACAACAGAATTGGAGAAATTTAGCATTACATAACTTGCTTTCCAATGAATCTTCTGCAGTGAATGGGTGCCGCCAGAATGAGAATTCAAACAGCTGATAAAAACATCACAATAATCCACATGACAGTGAAAATGGTCCAAAAGTGTTCGAAACAAATATACTGGTGGATTTTGATGTGAGAGGAAAACAGGGGATGGAACTGGAGAAAGCATTATTACAGATTATGGACTCATATTTTGGTCAAAAGTGACAGAGTAAAGTTAAAACACCTTAATGATGGACTTGTTTCTTAATAACACACAGATTTTCACTTCACAAGACATTAATTGATGGACTGCAGTCATGTGGATTACCTGTGGATTATTGTGATGTTTTATCAGACTCTCATTCTGACGGCACCCATTCACTGCAGAGGATCCAGTGATGAATAAGTGATGTAATGCTAAGTTTCCCCAAATCTGATCTTGGATGGACCAGAGGGTGATTACATTTTTAACAATTTTTTTTATTTATGCGTTAATATACTTTAACTGTCCCAAAATTCATTGAACTCAATTCGACCTTCCATTTGTAGTACAATAAATAAACCACAAGCAAAATCAACTGCAATTTTTAATATCCCTTTCTTTTTTTTTTTAAACTGACCTGTCATAATTTACGTGGATTATAAATGCAAAATAATATTTATTTCTGTGATGCCACTCACTGAATTAAACAATGCAACATGATGAGATCACGTGACAACAATGAAGCATGCTTCTGTTTTGTGTATTAGTGCGTACTATTACATATTTCTGTGAAGTAAACAGTCTAGTAGAAGTATATACAGCACATTATACAGTAGACAATATTCCAGTATTCTGAACTCAGACACTTAAAATGCACAAAGAAGTGTTCAAACCACTACAGATAGCATTGTAATTATTTTGTATCAAGTACCTTCATTAGCTCTGGATGAAGACTCCGACCAAAGCTCTCCGCAATGTTCCCGGGTTTCCCCTGACTACTGCTGTCGTCATCTGTTTGGATGAGACACTTGTTAATCAAAAGGCAAACTGATTTATTCTAACTGAAGATGCATGCATAACAGACAAAGCGTTTTATCATTATGTAGTGTGTGAATAGGGGCTTATCTCAGACACCAAGCAGAACAATGAAAACGGTCTTTAGGCACGGTACTTTTAAAAAGTAACAGACAAAATCTTATATTTGCTGATTTGCTGATCAAGGTGTCTGATTTATATAGTCAAATGAGTTTCTAAAGTGCTCCACTGGAACAGAAAGCAGTACCATTAACTGTAATGTGTGTATGTGTTAAATGGTGTCAAATCTAGGACACTAGGTGGAGCTTTCTGGGAAATCAGCTGCCCTCATTTATTCATGTAGACACTAAAGAAGTTGGGTTTATCTCCACACTGTGAGGTGGAAGATTTTTAAATGGCTGCTTGGTTCTTATTCTGTCACTTTCCATAAATAGGTTACATGCTGGTCTGGTTTTATCCCATTATACAGATTTGAAATGATTATTTACTATTATCTAACACAGGACACAAAATATCTGCCTCTCTCCTCTTGTTAAAATTGTGATTTTGGCCTAAATCCAGCAATTAGGATCAAATCAACAACATATTTATGTTAGTATAATTTGTTTAATCGATTTTCAATTCACTGCATTAATGTTTTCAATTATCAGCTTATTCTAATTACAAAAAATATAGCCCACGTTCAATTTAGGCTAAATATGCAATCCTTTTTAAATGCATTTTCAACCTTTCGTTGCTGAAAAAGGAAAAAAAAACGTAATTTTAAAATGTTACAGTCTCTATTTTGTACACCATTCATGGAAAGTGCTTGGTATGCTATCTAGACTTACAATAAACAAAACAAATGGCTTCCCAAATAGGGACATGCATAGAGGGGTATCATACATGTTAGGACAGTCTTGCTTAAACTTTGAGCAATGAAGACCAGATGAACTGGAAAGCAGCAATTGAGACTAAAGTCTGCATGAAGATGTCCAGAGATTGTTGTGTGCTGTTGTTTTGTGTAGTTATGGTTATGTTCAATTCTTACGCTAACAGATATGGTTCTATTTCTACAGCCCACAAAGGGGAAACATTTTATCATAGAATAACTGTGTCATTTCAACACAGATCTGAATTCTGTATATTAGTCATTCCAAAAATTGAGAAGTTAGAGATTGAAAGCATGTTATTGAAAACATAATTTCATTTCCTCATGACAAGCACACAGAAGGTCTTAAAAACAAAGCCACTATTGGCCGAAGTTTATACCATAGAAGCACAGGGAGTTGTTTATCAGTGTCTTTACTGAACAGGCCAAAAGCAGCATTCCCTTCACAGCTCCTCTATATGAATACAACCTCCCTAACTTTTCAGTAATCTGTCAACATGAGAATATTTACTCAAAGTCCAAAAGACTGCCTCCTATAATAAAACAGCAGAAACTGTACCATTATTATTATTATTATTCAGCTAGTCTTATTTGAATACAGAGAAACATCAAGTTTCAAAAAGGTTTCAAAAAGGTCCCAAAATAAAAACAAATAAGCTTATAATATATCTGGAAGAGGCAGAATGGGAACTATGCATCTTTTTAGTAAGCAGCACATACCAGAGTTTCCCTATGTTGCCAAAATGCTCGTCATTTGGTTATGTTGTGGGATCGTTTGGATATTTTCATTAGGAAGAGGGTGGTATGTGTTCCCAGACAAATGGGAATCAGGGAGAACAACCAATTAAAAACTGCTCATTGTTGGTATTTTGGGAGTGACATCATGTCTTTGATGATAATGCCATAAGTTACATCATTAAAGTAATAATCTTAAAGGGATACTCCACCCCAAAATGAAAATTTAGCCTTTTTTTCACTTACCCCATGTCGTTCCAGATCTGTAAAAGCTTCGTTTGTCATCGGAACACAATTTAAGATATTTTAGATGAAGCTGGACGCACTTAGTGTATGCTGCTCTCTGTCAGCTGCAATGGAAGCATACGTCTTCTACATGTATTTACGCTTTGATTTGAACTTAAATAGCATATCTTTCCATTCCAGCTGACAGAGAGCAGCGTACACTGTGCGTCCAGCGGCTGCTTTCTAAAATAGCGCTACGGTGACATTGCGCTGCCGAAAACGTTATTTTTGTTTCCTTTCCGTACCAAAAGTATTTTCATCGCTTCATAACGTTATGATTGAACCACTAATGGCAGATGGAGTATTCTGACAATGTCTTTCATACTTTTCTGGACATTGATGCTGTAATTTACCAGGCAGTCAATTGGACGGTCTCAAGCCTCCTGAACTTCATCTAAAATATCTTAAATTGTGTTCCGACGACAAACAAAGCTTTTACAGATCTGGAACGACATCGGGTAAGTGAACAAAAAGGCTACATTTTCATTTTGGGGTGGAGTATCCCTTTAAGCATCTTTACGTGTGCTAATGGGGGTGTGTGTTATTTACCCAGAGAACCTTCAGAAGGTTCTGATCCGTTTCTCCTGTCATCCAACGCGCTCAGTAAGGTCTGTTTCAGCGTGTTTACCCACTCATCCATCTCGGCCTCGCTGTCTGCCGCCAGATAGTGACTGTAGCCGTCCTGCATCTTCAGCTCAAAGCCACTGCGCTTCATCTTAGAACACTGCAAGAAATGTGCTGCGTCAGTCGGTGGAGGAATTTAATGGTGTGACTTTAAGAGCTGTTCGTGGTTATATTAATAATGGGTTTTCAGTAAGGAAGATTCCTCTGGTTGTGTTACAGAGCCTGAGGGCTGCTACGTGCTGTTGTTAAACTTCCTGAAAAACGTATCAAAACAACTTCAGATATTTCCAGATTAAGATATTTCCAAGATGTAAAATAAAACATCACATCGTAATTTATAATGCTCATTTCTAGCAACAAAGAAAACCATTTTACACACTTTCTGACTATTAAAATGAATCATTGTTCATAAAGCCCTGTAAAACTTTGTACCCTTTGATCACATGACAACCTTTGACTGCCAAAATGAAAAAAAATGTACATTATGTACCTTAACTACATCTATACAGGAGTCCAGATAGATGGAGCCTTTCGATTCTTTGTAGTTTTTCTCATCTTTGTATGAATTCAGTATGTAAGACTCATCAGGGAGTTGAGACAGGTAGAAATACCTCCTCTTGAACACCTGTGGAGAAAAAAAATAACGTGTGAAAAATAGAGCCAGAAATACTGTGATATGTTTACAGCCATTTTCATCCCTCGTATTTATTTTGAAAATGTCGTAAACAGAACAAGGATTTTTTTATGCTCACAAATGCTGCATTTATCTGATCAAGAATACAGTAAAAAAAAACAGTACTAATGTGAAATAAGCACAATTTGAAAAGAAAGTTTTCTATTTTACTATATTTAAAAATGTATTTTGGTCCTTTGATGGGAAAGCTGAATTTTCAGCATCATTACTCCAGTCTTCAGTGTCACATGATCCTTCAAAAATCATTCTAATATGCTGATTTGGTGTTTAAAAAACATTTCCTTTTTAAATAGCATACTTGACAAACAAGTGGAGATTAAACTCAAATATATTAAACAGAATTACTACGAGAATGGTCCCAGAGCTAAAAAAATGTTAGCTTGGAAACTCCGTAAACAACAAATGGAGAGGTCAATTTTTAAAATCAGAGACCCTGAAACCAATGTATTGTGTTATAAACCAGAAGAAATATCACAGTCCTTTGAAACTATATTCCCATCCGGAAGCAGCTAGCCCCTTAATTATAAAAGGTTTTTTGGAATCTCTAGATTTACCATCGGTAGGAATGAAACAAAATAATTTGGTAACACAAGAAATCACAGAAACAGAAATAGATAGTGCAATATCAAATCTAAAAACAAACAAAGTACCGGGAGGGGATGGATATCCAGCAGAGTGGTATAAAGCATTTAGGGAATTATTGAAACCCATGCTCCTAAAATGTTTTAACCATGTTCTTAAGGGGGGAGAAACCCCAGTGTCCTGGAAACAAGCCATTATATCTGTAATACCAAAGGCTGGAAAAGATAAGACAGAATGCGGCGCATACAGACCTATTTCATTGTTAAACATAGATTATAGAATATATGCTTCAATAATAGTTAAAAGATTGGAAAATATAATTCCAGATTTGATTGATACTGACCAAACTGGATTTGTTAAAAATAGGCAGACACATGACAGTGTGAGACGAGCATTATTTTTGTTCGAGAGCATGAGCAAAAATAATTCCAAATCTCTGGCAATTAGCCTGGACGCGGAAAAAGCTTTCGATTCGGTGCGATGGGAGTTTTTGTATTTAGTATTGCAACATTTTGGATTTAATGAGGAGGTTATAAGAAGTATTAAACCGCTATATCATTCACCAACAGCCAGGATTAAAATAAATGGTAATGTTTCTAACTCGATTACACTGGAGCGGGGATGTCGTCAGGGATGCCCCTTGAGTCCCACACTTTTTGCACTATTCATAGAAACATTAGCTCAGACAATTAGAGAAGATACAGAAATTTTAGGAATTTCATTGAAAGAAACTGAACACAAAATATGCCTGTATGCGGATGACATTCTTATGACTGTTTCTGAGCCAGATTCCAGTTTACCTAAACTCATGTCTTGTCTTGAGCAGTTTGGTTGGTATTCAGGATATAAACTAAATTTACACAAAACCCAAACCCTCTCTTTTAATTATTCACCACAAGAAAATATACGTAATAAATATAACTTTAAATGGAAAACAAATAGTATTAAATACCTGGGGGTTATTATACCAAAGCAGTTGGCTAAAATTTATAGTACTAATTATGGATTTATTATGAAGGAATTGAAAACAGACTTGGACAATTGGACACCCTAACTTTTAGTTTGTATAATCGAATAGAAATCATAATGTTTTACCACGATTATTGTTTTTCTTTCTATCATTATCTGTAGAAATACCAAAAAAACAATTTAATGACTGGAACTGAATGATCTCAAGATTTATATGGAAAAATCAGAAACCCAAGGTAAGACTTAAAACACTACAATTACCAAAGGAAAAGGGAGGACTATCTCTTCCCTGTTTGGAGGATTATTATAAAGCAGCACAAATAAAATTATAGTTTGCTGGTGCATTGATGATTATGATGCAAAATGGAAAGAATTAGAATTCAACCAAATAGTCTTCCCTCTCCCTTCTTTATTAGGGGACAAAACTACTAAGATTATGTACTCTAACAAATTAAGTAATTGGACATTGGTTCCTCTTAACACTTGGTTCAAAGAATGCAAATCTCTGAAACTGGAAAGACAAGCACAACTGTTGAGATGGGTGGCATATGATATTGATTTCAAACCAGCACAGATGGATGTGCGGTTTAAACAATTCTAACTGAAGAAGATTGGCTAAACATATGTAAGTCACAGCATGCTACCTCCAGTTCTGGTCAGTGGAGAGAATTCTCATGGAAAAATATAATTAGATATTTTATTACTCCAAAAAGAAAAATTTTTCAGAATGGTAATCCAGAATCTGCACTTTGCTGGAGACGATGTAATAACTCAATGGCAGATTACTTTCATATATTCTGGAACTGTCCAGCAATCCAATCTTACTGGTTAATGGTAGTCACTGAAATAGAATCAATACTGGGTTTTGAGATTGATCATAGCTTTGATACAATATATTTAGGAAATATACCAACTGATTTTAATGCTCAAGACAAATACCTTCTCAGATTATTATTGGTTGCTAGTAAAAAAGCAATAACCAAGAAATGGCTGGATGAGAACCCACCAACAAAAGAAGAGTGGATAGTGATTGTAAAGGATATTTTTGATATGGAGAAGATTACCTTTTCTCTAAGACTAAGTATGGATAAATTTGATAAGAATTGGTCGAAATGGTTAATATACAGGAATATAGATAGTACATAAGTAGATATGAAGTGTTTTACAATAAATGCCCCCCCTCACCCATATATTTATTTATTTATTTATTTAATTTTGTCCCTTCCATATATGTGAAATATTTACATAATGGAAATACACTGAATGGACTGAACTTTAAGGACTTAAATAATTTTGAGTCAAATTTATACCTTTTTGCTTTTGTGTGTGTATGGGGGGGGTTATTACTGGGAAAGTAACCCCTATTATAAAAATAACTGTATAAGAACGAAAGAAGGATGTAAGATCTATATGTGATGCCTCTGGTGACCTGTATGTTCACTTCTTTATTT
>SCHK01178595.1:0-24650 GCA_004124795.1 Poropuntius huangchuchieni | reverse complement strand
TTAAGCCCCTTAATAAAGCATTCTTAAGCTCTTGGTCAAGGTTCATAACTCCTCAATGCACCGCAATGGATTGTTTATACTTTTAGAGTGGATTGAACCTTCTCTGCTGTCTGTGCTTGGTCCAAAACTCAAGTCGGAGTCTCCCCAGGAAGTGCCTGCTGCAGTGTAGGAAGGAAATGGAAAGCTCTGATAAATCGACTGATGTTTTATTCATCATCGCTCTTCATTGGACCAGTGTATTATAAAATATTATGAAGAACTGATGCTGATTCTTTCTTCAGAACAGTAGATTTATCATCATTCTTCTGCTTGAGAAGTGGCACCTGCATTTTAATGAACTGATTCACAGAGACTACTTTTGTTCTAGCACTTTTGGTGGGATTAAATTTATACTCCAATCTCCCAACAAGCACATTTAAGTAGTTCAACATCGCATGGCCATGCGTAGCCACTGTTTGTTTGGTTTCTCACAGCATTTCTGTACCACTTTTTTCCTGTTCTTTTTCATAACAAGTTTGCTGTAATTGCACATATGTCTTGTACCGTTGTTGTTGTTGTTTTCAAGGGGTATCCTTGCCTTTTTGTAATATATTCTGTATGTTATTTTTGTGTCTGATAAGGCATAATGGGTATCGAGAGGTTACATTTTCAGTGATGTGGGGCTTATGACTGAGGGCCACTCAAAGTTTCAGACAGTTGTGGGAGATTGCATTTTCAGAAGAACCGAGCACAACAAAACAAAAGGCTTTGATTAATTGTATATTTTTATTTTAAAAAAAGAATGTTAAAGTATTTTTCTACAGTTGTGGTATTTTATGAGTAATATGAGGAAAATAAATTGTAATATTAATTTAGATTATTTTTTAACCGGTTGTGCTTATAAAGTTTGCACTTGCGTCCAGTTGGACTACTTATGTATTATTGGCATGCCTGGCAAAATATTGAAGAAAATAAATGATCTTTTTGTATTAAACTTATGAAGAATTTTCTTTGTTTACCTCCTAACAGGTTCTAATATAAACATTTAAAAGTTTGAAGTCAATAAGATTTAGTACCTTTTGAAATGCACCAAGTCTGCATTAATTTGATTTTAAAAAATGGCGGTAGTGAGAAATGATTTAATATACCTTATATTTCAACATATATTGAAAATGTAATTTATTCCTATGATGGCAAAGCCATCTTCAATGTCACATGATCCTTCAGAAATCATTCTAATATGATTATTTGCTGCTGAAGAAACCTTTCTAATCAATGTTGAAAATAATTGTTCTACTTAATATTTTATGGAAACCATTATACATTGTGACTGAACATGCTTAAGAAGAACAGCATTTATTTGAAAAATGTTTTAATCTTTACTATCACTTTTAATCAGTTTAATGCCCTTGTATTAATAAGTATTAATTTCTAAAATCATATAGATGTGCGTATAATATATCATTAGCAATACACCAGCCATAACTGGTAAAAAAAAATATATGGTAAAGTAGTGAAACCATCTCCAAAATTTGCTTTATTTTTTAAAAACATAAATGATAAAATTTTGATAAGAAAATGCGCAAAATGATCCTTTATTGGACTGAGGCATCAAGTTTCCACGTTCCAACCATTGAGGTTACAGGGAAATATGAAATATTGCAGTTTTTCTAACCTTGCGAGGCTGAGGTAACCTCTTGAAATGACTATGAAAAAAAATCAATCATTTCTTTGAAAGGTGCGAAAGCCTTTGCCAGTATTCCCTCAGAACAGTATATTTTCTATATTTGGAGGCCAAGCTTACTATCACTGCTAGTTGAGTCATGAACGCTTACCCTGAAGCATCTGGCATGCTTTAACCAACTGTAGGATAATGAAATATATCAGGAAAATGTCTGTGTAAAGCTCTATCTTCTGTCTTCCAAGAGAAAAGTCGTTCTGCCTGACAGATGCCTGACAGAAAATGAACTCACTCTTATGTGCGTCTCTCAGTCAAAAGCAGCTGGGCGCTTTGGATGGAAAACGGCGACACATCTCACCAGACTCTCCCCTGCTAATAAAAGAAAGTTGTTGTAGATAGCAATTTTTCATCACAATAATGTGCGCCTTACTCTGAATATTCAAACACACGAACAGGAAATGCCACGTGTTTAAGAAGAGAACATGTTCCTGCATTCCTCCAAACACACACACACACACACACACACACACATGCAGGTTAAATAACATTGATGTCTGCCAATAATTCTTGTTTTAATGTGCTTTTCCTCTGCGTGTTAGAGTTCTTCCTGCACACGCACACACACACACACACACACACTCCCACCCTGGTCTCTGGAGTTCCCGTTTCTCAAGGGAATTAGAGGAACGCAATGCTTGATTCTCTTTCCTTTACTTTCTTTTCTCTTTCCATTCTTTCTATCTCCACCTTCTAATAAAGCTGCATCACCTCTGCACACTCCTATAATACAACGGTCACCAATATAACGTTAATATACATAATGTGACAGTAAATGAAATGAAAGAGTTGATATGCTGAAAAAAGCTGCTTTTTATCAAAAGTTTTTTAATTATTAAAAAAAATCTCAAGTGTGTTTTTAGTACATATTTGAAGGTCCTCTATGTGTCTTTGACGCTGATGAATCAAGCCACACTGCAGTGATTGGTGGCTCTGTGTTTGTTTAATCTCTGAACCTTTCCTCAGTTTCCCTGCCCTCTCTCATACTGTGACATTATGGTGCAACTGAAACTCATTCTGAAATGCCATTTCTAATCTCATCCTCCAATTCCTCACAGCAGAGGGCCGCCGTAACAAGGAAAATTCCGGAAAGTGATCAGGAATTCAAAACATATGGGAACAAAGAGGAATCTCATAATATCCATCAGATCAGTGGTCTGAGCCGCTCACCTTTGGAGTTACATAACCTGTGGAGGCCAGAAGGGCATTATGAAACTGATGAAGCACAAAAAAATTCAGAAACACAGACTAAATAATCTGTCTGTTTGGAAGGTAATGTTCTCAAACAAAAACCACGACCAAGATCATTGCTTTAGGTTTTTACTTATTTTATTTGATTGCTGGTAAGGTGCAAACTTTAAAAAAAAAAAAAAAAGGGAAAAAAAGAGAGAATGATTCACACAAAAATGTAAACTCTCCCATCATTGAATTGAATTTTCTCAGTAGAAGATGTTGTATCTTCCAATATTATAAATCAATGTGATAAATGCAAAAAGTAGTCTGATTAGATTACCTAAAATGTGTAATGACATTACAACATCATTTAGCAACTCTGAGAAAGAAATTGACCTTTCTTTAGTGAATTTCCCTGCAAATTAGTTGGCAACATTGGATTATCTCCCCCCTCACATTAAGTCCTTAGCAAGAGTTGGGTGGATTCTGATTGGCTGTCAATGTTTTAATCGTTCAACAGCTGTAAATATCTACTACAGGTGGTATTACAATTAATGATGCTTTTATTCTATCAAAATTTCCTGATGCAATCTCTCACTTGACTTTTGTCAGAGTGACAATCCTCATTTCTCACCGTCTCATTTTTAACCACTGTGACTTTCCCTGGAGGCAGATCCGAACTCTTGCATAACCAGTACATTCCTTTACGCCTCTGACCCGATTATAGCTCATTAAGGTGAGACACACAGAGGAAAAAGAACAAGAGTGAGAGCGAAAAGTGATCATGGAGATGATCACAATAATGAGCACTGAAAGATGAAAGGTGGGAGCTTCATGGAAGTGTGCGTGAGTTTGTCCATCATGAGACAATGAATGTTTCAAATTACTTTTCACAGGGTAATATATCATATATCTTGAGGTCAGTGATGGAATATGAGTTTGTTTACTCTAGTGCTGCCTTAAGTTCATCCTGTTAGACATAACCTCTCTTTCGGATCACTATATTCTGAAAACAGATGTCTGCTCAACTCTACAAGTAATTTTGAATGTTCTTGCACATTTCATGCTCTGTTTGTGGTTGATTTAATGCATTGGATGCAGAAAACAACTTTAAGCAGGGCTCAACAATAATGATTTTTGGCGTGTTTATGCCAGTTCAAATTTGTAGTTGCACTGATCATATTTTCCCTTCCTCCATCAAAAAAAAAATTATATATGTATTAGAATTTAAATTTATTGATGCAGTCATTTGAGGAAATTTGAGTTGACACTTAAAATCATATTTTTTTTATCAGGGTTGCATCATGTTGTCAAGACAAATTGGGCGTTTCAAATGGTCATATATCATTTATTATATCAATCATTAAATGTGAAATAAAAGTATTATGTAAGAAAAGCTGTTTTGACTTGTTTCTGCTGTATTGACTAATACTCTAGTAATTTGCTGTACGGTTGCCCACATAAACATATTCCTTTCCAGACCTGTTTAAAATTAAACATTGAAGACAGATGAATAACTCTTGAAAGTAGAAAGAGGTGTGTTTACTTGTTTATTTTCTAAGAGCTATAAAAATAGATTCATGACTCATACATATTTTTCTGAAAAAGAACATGGACAAAGTAAAGCTTTTACATCTTCATCTTCTATTATCAGCAAAACAAACAAACAAAAAAAACATGAACATCATATTTTTTAAGACCTTTTTTTTTTCTCGAGCTGCCTGAACTCCACATGTGTGTGTCAAAACTGCTGATCCTGTTCTCCAGCATGATTTGAGATGATTCAGGGAACATCATGAACATCTGACCTTCTGTTCTGAGAAGTTCACATTCCCAAAGTCACAAATTCTTTAGCTTATTTAACCTAGAAATAGCTCGGAATTCAAAATGTTTTTATTCTTTTTACATCATAATCTTTCTTTGTTGTATTATTCTTTTTAAAATCCCTTAAACGTTCTGTTTATTTCCAAGTTTAGGTCATGTTAATTGTGTTTAGTCCCCTGCGGTACAACCACATTTTCCCACAAAACACAGCTATTTTTGGTCACACTTAGCTATTTATGTTTTACAAGTTGAAACAAAACTGTCTTATACAAAAGATCAAAACACGTTTGAACTAAGGACTTTTCTGCCTGCTTCTTCCTTACAATTTTCTTTATCTCAAAATAATAACTGTTTTTCTGCCTGTTTTTCTAATTGTTGGAATCTAAATCATGACTCCAGGATCATGCCCGAGAGAATCTGTGTGTGTGTTTATGTTGCGTTATATCTTATCTATTATATATGGGATCGTACCATGTGCTTGCGTGCAGCATGAAGACTTATAAAGGTATGATTTCTCTTTAGCAGCTGCTTTATCAGTACTTTACAATATATTACAGTTCATTTTCCCTGAACTTCATTTCTGTGGGAGTGCCAGCGAGAATTCATTTGAAGCCATTGGGCTTTGTGCCTTGCCTGTACTCCACGCTTCCTTAAGGTTATGCAATTCTATGGTTTATTAATGTGTGTGTTTGTGTTTGTCTGTGTTTACAAAGAATAGAAGTATTTGAGTGTTTCTGCTAGTTTTTCATATTCCGTTGAATACTTCTCGCTGTAATCATCTAAATCTTACACCATTAAAAATAAACGGACCCATTCCTATTATGAGAACAATGGAAAGGGGATGGCAGGTCATAATAATGTGTGTGAGAAACAATGTTATCACCGAGGCAGGGTCACTCACAAGGCTGATAGGAAAAGGTGTATCCCAATTGATTACTTTAGACCCCCCATTCCAGAATTACCTTGAGTAGCGTTTGCACAGCTGTACAACATGAATCATGACCACACCCACTCAGATGCCAATCATGTCAGTAGGACACGCCCACTCATGGTTCTCACGGTTTTACTTGTGGCCTAAGAGAACGATCACCTGTTTATTTTGCAAGGAACCAACTTATCCATCTCATTAATAACATTGATTTGAACTGAAATTGTTTTATGAAATTACCTGTATTGTATCTTAACACTTCGGCTAAGTATAAATGTGATACTCTACAGCATACAAAACAGCTAGCAACTGTAAACGTACTGTAAATGTATCCTTAGTCTCCAAACACTTTTTAACATGTTTTTCTTTGATTATTTTCCTGGAAAACAAGGCCAAAAAGTTGATTACAAGAATTATTTTGCAATGTAGTTTGACCACAGTGCTTCAAGAAGTAAATTATGAAGTATAGGCCTTAAACATTTACTCTGTGGTGTCTACACCTAAAGGTTCGAATACATTACACAATTTTTCCCCGAAGAATGCAAAGTAGAAAATAACATCAATATTTGCATAATAGAGACTAAACAGGCTTCAACTGGACACGTGAATGAGGAAAAACAAACCTTCTCTCATGCTCTCGTGCCATCCGTCTGCTGGAGAATTTCACATTAATGGGGTTTATTTATTTATAGCTCTAGAAAGTGAGCCTGTAGGATCCAATAGTGCTTTATCAGAAGGGCGATCGTCTGAGTTCCAGCCCACAGAAAACACATGACAATCACCAGAAAATTCCTGTGAATGTGTGTCTGTGCTTGAAATGTATGTGTCTATAAATAACATTATTATCTCGTCTTCTTTAGTTGATCGGTCCTTTAAATTAAATTAGGACATATTCTAGTGGTGGTTGTGTTGAAATACGAGCGACCTAAGGTGAAGGAGGATACAGCGTTCAGACTAAACTCGTCTCCAGTGGGTACTAAATCACAACGAAGTTTGAAAAACAGATCAATGGAATTCTAAGCCTTCGAGCAAGGAATGTGAGAAGGAAGCGCAGTTTCTAATGCGCTCTCTCTCTCTTGGCCTGTCAATCATAAAGATGTAGAAGGACAGCATGATTCAGTTGATGAACGTAATGTACTGAATGTAATGAATGTAATATGCTGTCACTGTGGAACATGTCATTAAACAACCTACTATTGGCTTATCAGTAAAACTATAAAATGATTATGTAACACAAAACAATTCCTTAAACAGCAATAATGTAAAAGGTTACTTTACTCTGCCTGCCCTTTTTCAATAATCAGAACAGCTGAACATTCGATTTTTAGAAAAAAGTAAGCGTGATGGTCCACCCCTAAGCATAACCGTACATTTTGGTGAGTTGGTGCTAATAAATCATATGAATTCATACGTTTTTCATACGATCTGCTCACGCTTCAGTGTTTAGGGATTTTTCTTTGACCCTGATATTGAGCCATCAAATTTTGAGATAAAAAGTTTTTTTTTCTGTGGTGGAAATGGGCTTCCGTACTAAGAATATACCTGTACGATACTGATACTGAGATTCTTGGAGAATGATAGGCAGCTTTACAGCAACAAACCGGCTGTATCTCATGCTTCTGTCACATGGGAACCATCAAATTAGATCAAAGCCTGAGGTAATGTTATGAAACCAGAGGCTTCTTGCAATAAGAAGTCAGTGTATTCTCTTGTGGGACAGCACATTGACACCTCCTCTCTTGCATGCTGTGCAACTAAAATTTTAGAGTTTAGCCCGGAAAAATAGTAGAAAGGTATTTTTCAACCCTTGTTGGGTCTACTTCCGTGGGTTATTATGCTTTCTGGGGCCTTCATACTGTACAAATAAACACCATAGCAGACGCTCACAGTTCCTCAGAGGTCTCTTGAGCTATTTTAACCTCCTTTAGTCTTTTTTTGTGTGTTGATATTATTGTTTATTTATAAGATAAGTCGATGGCATGCTCACATTTTGTTCATGAAAAGGAATTTATAACTGTGAAAAAGCAATAAAGATCTTCATAGTCATAATACATTTATAAGAAAACATAAAACAGGCTAAAAAGTTGGCAAGAGAGCAGAGCTTCTGGCAGTTAGGGAAATTAAATCTGACTATAATTCAAAGACAAAATAATCTCAGTGTCAGTTAAATAAAATATAACTTGTGAAAAAATCTCACAGACAGGAAACCTGGTTCATGAGTGATTTTTGCACGGTTCATTTCACCGGTGTAGGCCGAGGCATTTTCTTTACACTTCATATAGGCCTACGTCTTTTTTAATAGACTTTGGAATTTCGCATTAATACCCTGGTATCTTGGGAAGTATTTGATGAGTTTAATATTCCTGGCTCTATCTAAGAATAAAATGCTTGGGGTTCAGGCATCACAGTTAAATTTGTATCTCGTTCTAGGCCGATGAGTTTTTCATACACACACACCAGAACTCAAGTGTACTCCTTTTGAGTGCTGTTAGTAAAAACAGTTTTGTTTTTTTGTTGTTGTTGTTTGTAAATAAAAATATTAATAGTCTCAAGTGCAGTTATTCATGATAACCAAACAGTATTTAAAACATCTGTGTCTTTTCATTTTCACACCGTCCTCAGATCGGTTAATGTAGTTTTTTGACCTGTGTTAATGTGTAGTTCTCTAGCGCCTCCTGGTGGTTTGACAGTGTGCTGCACATGCCATCAGTAGCCTCTAGAGGGAGTGCGTCACCTGTTGGAGGCACATGAGCATGCGCACTCGGACATAAATAGATTGCTGCCTGTTGATGTTACCTAATATATCTAGAAAGCAGAAATGATTATGCTTTCAGACTTTACACTCTTGTGTGTTTTGTAGCATTACTGTCTCTGACACACTTTTACACCAGTCCAGTTAATAAGACTCACATTAAAGTGTATCAAATGCCCCTATATACTTTTTTTGGGATTGTGGAGAAGAGAAATACATGTTAGCCTACATAATAAGGCAATAATATGCCATAAACACACTATCATGTTCATACACACTGATGCATGACCTAATAATAATACCCACACATGCTGCATATATACTGACACTTGCTTCACAGAAGAGCAATTTCCATATAGCTCTTCCATATAAGCCTTCAGTGCTCTTAATAGAAACCATTAATCAGTCTTCCATATAGGTGAATGCTATTCGTTTTTGATCTGAGATTAAGAGTAATTTTTGCAACCAACAGATGTCACTATTCATAGCCTGCCCTGCAATAACAAACACACTTGAGGCCTCAAGTTACATGTTGAGGAGGATATGACTACTATGAAATCAGCTGTAACCATATATATGCGCACTTACAATTTATGGGGGAAAAAAACAAAAACATTTTGAAGAATGTACTCATTGCTCTTTTCCAAGTAGAAATGAGGGCTGGAACTTTTAAACTTTTGAAATGTCACCAAATCAGCATTAAAGTATCATTAAAAATAGTCTACCCAGTGTTGTAGACAGGAATAATAGGTTGTTTGTTGAGGTCATTACTGCTTTAATGATATAGTCAGGAAAAACAAGGCTTCTTTTCGGTCGTTTAATATAATTGTTATTCACTTAGGGTGAATTCAGGTAAATTGGACTACTTTTTCCCATTGACATTACCTGAGCTAACCTTGTTTAAAATCGATAACCGTCCTTAATTAATTAGCCTCCATAGGCCATATTTGTCACAGGCCATTTATTGGGTTGAATGATCTGAGCTGTCTGATTTGTGATTTGTTTGCTCACAGCACTTTGGAATAGTCCCGTCAACCTCGTGACTCTAAATTGTCAGACTAGTGCTAATTCACCCATCCTCCTCGGTGTAAGTTCTTCCCTCATTAAAGAGGCAGTGACAGATTTTACAGACATTGACCTCTTGGCATTTGAGCTGTCAAGATCAAGCCACTGTTTGAGATTGTCTGCTGCTTAAAAATGAATAGAATTAAAGAGGTAAAAAGGCACCGAGGTGTGTGTGTGTGTGTGTGTGTGTGAGGTAGAAGATGGTTACACCTAGCGCTATTTTGGTCTGTTAGTAATGTAAGGCTCATAAGTAAAAAATAATAACAACAACAATGACAATAATAAAAATGTTAAAGAAAACAGCTTAGTGACTGTTCCAGGAGGATCAAAAGCAGAAAATATGATGACAAAAATGATAATGAGGCCACGGGAAGTCGTCTTATACCAAAGTAACCACCATCATACGCAACACAAACCACAGAGTGAGGAACACTGAAAAAAGTGAGAGAAAAAATCTTTTAAACTTTGGGAAGGTCTTCCTATAGCACTATGGGACAATATATTAAATTTACAATTCAACAGATGCTGTCAGAATAATAGCTCCTATTTATCGACATAACAAGAATATGCTAAATAAAGCAATAAAAGCGGAAAGAAAGTATGACAGGTATGACAGCAAACAGATACACTCCCCAGTCCTCTGTTTTCGGAACCACCCTTCACAGGTAACCTCGATCACGTGACCAGGACTGGGCTGTTCATGACGTCACGCCCGCTCTGCCTCGTTCTGGTCAGCTGATGCTCGCGACGCAGAGGGCTCAAAGACAGCAGCACTCCATTTCAACTGATTAAACTCAGTAAGTTACATTGTTCTTGCTCAAATAACTGTGTTCTCACTTAGTAACTGTTTTGAAACGTCCCGTGAGTTGTGTTTGGAAGAGAAGAGCGTGTTTTCTTGCAGCTTTTTGGAATGCGTTGTTGAGTATTTACGTTATGTGAGGTAACAACCTGTCGGTGATAATTAGCATTAGCGCTTTAACTCTCTGTTACTGCTGTTTACTTTTTCAAGTTAAACTTTAAGTTTGAAACTTATAAGGGTCCCTTTCTTTTGTTACAATAAACACTGAGGTGTATAAAGTGCCACTCTGCCTCACTAGTACTTGTTGACGCATAAGCTTGGGTTGACAGCTATACTTATGTCCTCCGTCAGGCTAGTTAATAAGCCGGTGTCTGTGTTTACCGCTTCTTACAGTTCAACGATAAAATACGACTTTTTTATTGCCGAAGTAATTTCCGCTAGGTATTTAGTATACAATAACTCAGGGAAAAGGGCTCAGAAAACTGACTGCTCACCATTTAGCAAAGCAGTTAATGCACTGCAAAAGTAATCTCTATGTGTAAATGGGGTTCTGTAGGACATTATGCTGTGGATCGAAAACAATGTAACGTAAATATAAGATAAAACTGAAAAGTGAAAAAGTGAAGTGAAATCAAAAAAACTTTACACATTTCATAAATGAAACTATATAGCTGCTGTTTAGGTTTTATGACAGGGATTTTTTTAGGTGAGGATGATCATATTTGAGGGGTCTAAAAGATGGCATAAAACCCTTGTTGTATGCTATGCTACCTTCAACAGTTCCCTGGGTTTGTGAGCACCGAGTAGACTTCTATTCTATTCTATTCTATTCTATTCTATTGCAGCTACTCAACCTGATTAGATACCCTGCCACAGGAGTGCACATTATTGATATGATGTCTCATTGTAGGATCTGTTTTTGAAAGACTTGCATTGGTCCACTGCACTGATACCTGATGATGCTGGGACGGCTGTATGTAGTTGTACAGGAGAATGGAAAAAAGAGCAGGATACAGAGAGACAGCTGAAAGAGTATCTGCATCTTGATAATTCCCCAAGGTGCTGCATTATTCAGCACGTGTGGAATTACCCATGAAACAAAGACTACTTGCGTCCCATTTCGACCACTTAAAAGTTGTAAAATGGACCTAACAAAAATATTAAATGGCTTTTATTGCTCTGCCGATTTTCTTTGTGTCTTAACGTGCCACAAAGTGCCTCAGTGTTGGTAATGTTTAGTATGGAGAGTCACATGGCGCAGCTTAATCCATAATCCGCTCCCTGTGAGTGAAGTCCATCGTACAATCGTTCTTAATGAATAGTAAACTTCTTTCAGTGAAGGACTGCTTTGAAGAATGGGCTACAATTTACAATTCACTCCTTTGATTGTACCACATGCATTTCACTGAGAAGATCAGGATTTGCTCTAGGAGAGCACATTCCACACAGTTGTAGCAGTAAGTCTAGGGAAAGTAAAGTTCATCAGGTTATTCTGTGTAATTGCTGAATGCTCCTGTGTGTTATGCTCATTCTTCTGAGATAGCATGTGCTTATTCTCTCAGCTGTTAGGGGCATCACATGCCATGAGAATGGTGAAATGGCAAAGAAGCTTAACATTCTTTGCATGTCCTCTGGGCACAAGATTGTGGAATCTTTCCTATGGCTTTTTACTGGATTGTATTATTGTTCATGAGCGGTTATTAGTTTAAGATAGTCTTGATGGCAGTGCATAATGCTCTTGGTGTTACGGAATGAGGCATGAGCTTTGCCTTGAGTAGAAGTAGGACTGGCCGATTAATCAGAATTTATTTGCGACTATGATTTTAGCTTCCAACGATTAAGAAAACAAGAAAATGGGGATAAAATTATTACTATCGTGCCACATTCCATTTCCTTTCTTTTACAGCAGTGTGATTTGGGGCTGCCCTCAATGTTTAGTAGGTATTAGATCTATCTGTCTCACTCTTTATAGAATTACATTAAAAGTTCTATTTTTTCATTTAAAATATATAACATTGTATAAAATAAAATATAATTGAGCATCCCTAGTTTGCTGTTGTTTTTTTATAGCTGCTGATGTGTTATCTAAAAGCAAGCTTCTTGTACAATACTACTGTTGGATAACCATTAAATGTTAAAACCTTGAAACAGAATATTCATATGATTCTCATGACTTGTAAACTATCAGCCGTGTCCAATGAAGCTCAGCTCACTGTCACAGAGCATTTATCTGTGGCATCGTCGTCATCTTGCTGGACTGTGAGCATAACAGAATTTGCACAGAATCCGTAAACAGATCAGAATTGTTAAGGTTAAAAATGCTGACGTGCTGTTTTAAGGGCTGCCTTCCTTCCCTTTGGTTAAAGTAAACTCTACATTCGCACACCACTGCGCATGGTGTCAAACAGAAATATTACTCTGTTTATGTGAAACCTTTTGTATTTATATTATTAGCATTTGTGTTTTATTCCTCTTCCTTCAGATATTCTCCCCTTAGTGCATTGGTTAGAGAGCAGTGCATTATGGGGGAGCTGTTTCGCAGTGAGGAGATGACTCTGGCCCAGCTCTTCCTCCAGTCTGAGTCCGCCTACTGCTGTGTCAGTGAGCTGGGGGAGATCGGCATGGTGCAGTTCAGGGATGTAAGTATAGATCATGTCGTAATTCCTGGAACATTCACTGTTCATTCTCAAACCCATTCAAAACAACTGAGGGTGGCGCTTCATTCGTAGTGACTCATGGCAGTAACGTTGATGTCATTGTCAACAAATGCCAGCATAACTGAAGAAATAAGCATCAAAACTTATACACGTTCATAGACTTTCTTGTGTGGGTGCATTCAGTGTCTACAATATAATGGTACAAGTTACTTCAGGTAAAGTTGCTTCCTTATTTAAAGATCCAGTACTGACACTACATTTGTTTGTTTTCATATAATATTTGTTCTGTTTTAGCTTCACTCTAAGAGTTTGCACTACTCAATTTGTTTTGACAATTTTTGGTTATAAAAATGCCACTACCAGAAATGCTTCAGGATCAGACATGTGCAGTGGTGTTGTAATTCCTAACCCTAACCATGCGAACTTGATTTCACTGCTGCTGAGATGGGAAACAGATAGAGAGCAAAGAATATTCAGTAGAGTGTGAGACTAAGACCAGATGAAGCTGAATTGTGGAAGATTTAAAAGACTGTCAGATACACAAACATTATGACCTCATACAGGAAGTGATTGTGAAACATTGCTCAAAATGGCCTAAGAGCATTCACTTATCCTTGAACCCTCATCTAGTTATTCACAGCCAGCAGTGTTGTTTTCATTTCATGTGGATTCATTTCCGTTGTGAATATAACTACTTTGTAGTTTCTCTTTACGCCCCTGGGTGTGAATATGGCTTTCTTGTCTTTGAGAGAATGGTAATTGTATATTAATAGGTCAGTGACCTTTTTTCTTTCATTAATTGCAGTTGAACCCCGATGTGAACGTTTTTCAGAGGAAGTTTGTGAATGAAGTCCGTCGGTGTGAGGAGATGGACCGCAAACTAAGTGAGTAATTGAGTGAGCGTTGCTGACGTAGTGAGCTGAAAATCATTGCTGACACAGCATCATGAGTTCTGGTAAAATTCAGTGGAAAGATATTTAAGAACACATTGTTTCTCTCCTTTTCCGTTTCTGGCTGTTTTCTCTGCTTGATCATGTTTTTTTTTTTTTTCCAAGGATTTGTTGAGAAGGAAATCAAAAAGGCTAACATACCTGTTGTAGACACGGGGGAGAACCCAGAGGTCCCTTTCCCGCGAGACATGATTGATTTGGAGGTATAAAAACTTCATGGACAACTCAAAATGAGGCTGAAAATGAGAATTAGAAATAAAAAGAACCCATCATTAAAATAGCTTAATTTGGAAACATGAGCTGCCTACAGAGGCAGAAGTTTGTTCCTAAATTCTAAGGCAGCATTGTATCCTTTACTAAGGCAGCAGCCCATAATACATTGTGGTGAGCACAGTGCTAAAACACAGAGATGGTGCATGAGGAGAGAGGTTGTTTATTACAAATATTTGTAAGTCTTTTGTTGCTTTGGATAAAACTGTCTGCTAAATGATTAAATGTAAAATATTCTTGTGTCATTCAACTCTGAAAATTTTGATTAGAGTAGTCTATTAGGTTTAAACATTGAATTATATGTATAGTATTGATGTTCTAATAAACTTTCTATTCATCAAAGCATACTGAAAAAATCTATGATTGTTTCCACAAAAAATGTCATGCACAGCATTGATAATAACAGAAAATGTTTCTTGAGCAGCAAATCAGCATATTAGAATGATATCTGAAGGATCATGTGATACTGAAGACTGGAGTAATGACTTCTGAAAATTCAGCTTTGCATTACAGAATAAATAAATAAATAAATAAGTATATGTATATGTATATATACACTAGTCAACATTTTAAGTGGATCAAAACCTTTAATCAAAGATGTCCTAAAACCTAAAAACCAAGATGCATTCTTGTCTTAGGACAACTTTGAACTTTTTTGATCCACTACTATATATATATATATATATATATATGTGTGTATATATATATGTGTGTGTGTGTGTATACATACATACATGTCAGTTGATTAATTTTTATTTTTATTATTTTGCCTTAATTTGTGCATATTATCTGTTTTGTTTATTGTGTTAATTTGAGAGTACTTAAGTTGTAAACAGTTTTGAATTAATTTAATGAGTTGTGTCACTTTTTTCACTTTTTGTAGGCCACCTTTGAAAAGCTGGAGAATGAGCTGAAGGAGATCAACACCAACCAGGAAGCCCTGAAGAAGAACTTCCTCGAGCTGACTGAGCTTAAGCACATCCTCAGACGAACACAGCAGTTCTTTGATGAGGTCTGTAATACCTCATCTCTTACAAAACCTTAAGCCTTTAGAGTTTCCTGTGGTATTTCCAGAGGCATTTTACACGGTACGTGATAGGCGGCAAGCTTTGCTTGCGATCTTGCAGTCTTAGTTGTTTTCTTCCATTCCACACACTCTGAAGAGGTGGTGTGAAACATGCCTGTGCGACCACAACAATATCTGCTGCTGCTTCAGCTCGAGCAAAAAATATGCTGCATCTGAACGGGGCGATTACTGTTATATTGCTTATGTAAAGTGATGGCTAATGAAGCAATAAAATACTGCAATAAACCTCTCTTCTACATTGTCCTTTGACCAAGTAAAAGCTAAATACTATTTCATTGGTTGTGAGTAAAATTGGTCAGTGGCATGTAACATTTAAGAAAGCTAGCAGAAGTTGTATTTTTGTGCTTAACTTTCCTGCAGTGCCACTTTCTGTGGTGTTTTTCGGGTTGCCCTGTTCCACTTCTCTTTCATTTAACCTGAACTGGGAACTCACTGTTCCCCTTTACCGTGTAAAATGGCCTTCACTCACAAATGTCAAACAGTGGTTATATTTGAATACAAACCATCAGATCAAAATAATTCACACCATTCAGTAGTCAAATCAACAAACACTCTAACACAAACAGAGGAACCATGTTTTTCCCCATGTCTGTGATAATGTTCAAGCTGACAAAGACAGATGCATGTCTAACAGATTGAAAGGCCATTCTCTGAATTCCTGGTCACATCTCAGCCAATGATGATGATGTCACACTGCCCTTCCCAAGACCAGTTCTGCAAGGTGTTCGACTCCCTATTCAGACGCTTCTTGAACCTGTAAAAAAAAGTTCAGCCTTTTGTTAGCCTCTATCAGGGTGGTTTTTTTTTCTGTCTTTCAGCCTGTTGGAGATCTTTGACCATACATTTCTGTGCTTCCTGAACGCTGATTTGAACTTTAACATCTTATTGTGATGAATTTCTTTTACAAGTTATAAAAGATCATTTGAGAACAAGCAGTTAAGTTGTTAGCTGTCTTGTAATCATTCACTTTACACTTCCACTAACTTGGGCTCTCTTACAGACTGGTGGTGGGTGGTGTGAGGGTGGTGTGGCTCAGTGGTTAAAAACAAAACAGCCGTTTCAAACTGTTCAAGGACCAATCCCTGTGCTGCAATCCCAGTGCCCTTGAGTTAGGCACATTACCCTGATTTTCCCTGTAATAACATGGATTGTAATTTGCTTTGGGTAAAAGTTGTCAGCTGATTGAGTAGTATTAAATATCAAGATTAACTCTAATAAATCCTCTTCATAAATACATTTTTAAACAGTGATTTCACTGAAAACTTAAGTTAAACATATATGTTTGTCTTATTTATGTAATATGAAAGAAGTACTTTACCTTAACAAGTAGTGCTTTGAACTTTTACAGCATCTATCAATATTAACTATTACAGCTTGATACCTTAATTTACCTTTTCCCTACTGTATGTAAAAGGCCCTTTATTTGTTAGAAAACAATTTCCTGAAACAATATTATCGACACTACAATGAACTTTGATTCAAAATCAGATTATTTTTACAGGAAGAGATAAATAAATCAAATTATTTTCCTTCTTGTTAGATGGAAGACCCTTCACTTTTGGAAGAGTCATCAACTCTATTGGATCCGAATGAGGTTGGACGTGCCGCCCCTCTTAGGCTCGGGTGAGTATGTCAGTTTGATCTTTGTCTTATTAAGTTGTGTTATGGACAGCTAAAACATGGATGCTTCATATGTGGAAATTACAGTACAGCCTGAACTTATTCTTTTGAAATGCTTTCAGTGTATCATTTTACCTCAAAAATGCATCTCTAGATGTTCACTATCACTGAAGCAGGCTTGCTTGAACACAAGAAATAAAATTTCTCTAAATGTGCATATGCTTGGATGAAACTTAGATGTTAATGAGGATTGCACACTTCTTGATCTCTGTTTCTGATCTGCCTGCCTATTTCGTTTTTCTTTGCCACAGTTTTAGAAGAATGCAGAACAGGTCATTTAAATGGCTTTAAATATATGTGGATCGTAAATGCATCAAATGTTTCGTTGGTGGTAATATGGTCATATTGTTCTGGGTTGAGCTGTAAAAATCACAGTACAGTGGGAGAGGTAGCTTTTAAATAGGTTTATGCTAGTAAAATTGAAGAAATAAATGGGGATTTAACACACATTCTTATGTAACTGCTGCTAATGCCAGCGGGTTTGTCATTGATCTGTGATCAATAATCCTGCTAAGCCTTTACTACTTAACATGAAACACACTTTTTCCATTCAGAGCATTGGATGAAAGGAAAGCACCATCAGAGGAGTTAAGAGATGAAAGTAAAGAGGAATGAGGACATATCTTAATATAATATAGTTTTTGCAATATAGGATGCAGATTAGTTATTAGATGGGGGCCGATACATGACACAATGGCCAAATGGTAGAGTAATAGATGTGAGAATTTACACGCAAAGTGTTAGAGAGGCCTGACAATGCATCCACTCTGTTTGTCTTTCACCACACAATAGAAATAATATTATAGTTATAGTGAATTTACACAACCTCTACCTGAGATTTTAAAGTTACCTGAATTTAAAGTAATGGAGAAACAGGATTAATGTATACCCAGAGTTACAGTAGCATTAAGACTATAAGATCAAAAGATTTTAAATTTGGTATGGCAGAATTATGAAGTAAAACTTGAATTGATCTAGATTTAAGATCAATCTTTATTGGGGCATCCGACCCAAATATTAAATATTTGTTTATTTAAAAATATATTTAAAAATGTACAAAAGAAATTATTAAACCTTTTGAAGTACCTCAAAATTTGGTTTTGGATATCCATTTCATTATTCAGATGTCTGCTGTTGGAGGATACTGATATGATTCACTCACCTTTGCTGCTGGTTGTAGGTTTGTTGCAGGGGTGATTGGCAGAGAACGGATTCCCACCTTCGAGAGGATGCTGTGGAGAGTTTGTCGTGGAAATGTTTTCCTGCGACAGGCAGACATCGAGGACCCTCTTGAGGACCCTGCCACAGTCAGTTTCCCTTTTGAAAAAAGAAAAATAAATAACTTAAAGATAACTTTTCAAGATGTAATTGTTTATTTTGGATTGTTGTTTTTTCCCTGTTTTTTCCAGGGAGACCATGTACACAAGTCTGTGTTCATCATTTTCTTCCAGGGAGACCAGCTGAAAAACAGAGTCAAGAAGATTTGTGAAGGGTACGAGTGCATCACTGCCCAGTCTCAATACAGAGTGACCAAAACAAAAGAAAATGGTGTTTACATGAGATTTTGAAAACATTACATTGTTTTCTGATTTTGTAGACTTTGGGTTGGCAAAAAAAAAGTATAGTTTTTTTTAAAAGAAGATTCTTATGCTCTCCAAGGCTGAATTATTTATTTAAAATACAGGACAGTAATCTTGTGAAATATTATTACAATTTAAAATATTTTTAATATATTTTTAAAAAGCAGAAAATTGAGACATTTCTTATTATTATCAATGTTCGAAATAGTTGTGCATATTTTTTGTGGAATTATGCTTTTTTTGGGGGGGATTTAAAAGAGCATTTATTTGAAATGGAAATCTTTTGTAACAATTTTCTTTGTCACTTTTGATCAATACAGTGTATATTTGCATAATAAAGGTATCAATTTCTTAAAAAAAAAAAATAAAAACCTTACCCCAGACTTTTGACAGTGTCTGTTGATAGTGTTTTTGATAGTGTAGTTAGTATTTGACATATTCTTAAAATTAATCAATTCCATATTCATATATTTTACCAATATTTTTATGTTAGGTTTCGGGCATCTCTCTACCCCTGTCCTGAGACGCCTCAAGAGAGGAAGGAAATGGCAGCTGGAGTCAACACTCGAATTGATGATCTCCAGATGGTAAGACATAAGTGCAATATGTGCACGCACATACACAAACACATTCTCTCACAGTGACTTAATTCTGCTTGTGAGCAAAGATTATATATCTCTTTTATTTCTTTGGCCAAAATAAGTGCATGTACACACAGGTTGTTTTTTTTTCAAGTCATTGTATATCTTGTATGAGGTGAGTTAATCTTATGGATGAGTCCAGACCAGATCTAGTTCTGTTAGGATTGTTCTCTTTGTTGCTTTGTTCATTCTGTCCACAATTTTGAATTAGTTTTCAAATCCTGCCACACTGTTTGCACTGTCATTTTACAAATTATGAAATCTGATCTGCTTATTCAAACGTTATCACCAATATCTGGTGCCTCTGCGTCAGCTGCTGTAGTAACAATGTAAGCACCGGCACAATGGCAAGACCACCTGTTCACAGTGTGCGTCTTATCTGTTTCTATCCGAGCAGTATGTGAAAGAACAGTGCTCCGTCTGATCAGAGGTTCTTACGTCAGAGATTATAAAATGATGATCATAAAATAATTTAGAAGAACAAAGTGTAGCTGTTTACAGAGTGACTAAGATTTGAACAGGAAAGCAAACAAACTCATGAATGCATGCTGCTGGTTTGGTAGTGATATGACTGAATATGATTTGACAGTACATCAATTGATGCCATTTGCTTCATAAACTCCAGCTTGAGTGGCGTAATGGAGTTACATGACATAATAAGTATGATCAGAAACTGTGCTGTACTAAATACAGATTAGATTACAGCAGGGTGGATTTCACTATCAGCAAAATAAATTATTAAACAATAAATTACAAGTAAATGTCAAAAGCACATTTCGCTCTGACTGTGTCATATAAATTACATATGCATTTGTCGATGCTTTTATTCATAGCAACTTACATTATACTATAAACAGACCCTAAATAAATAAATAAATTCCTCTTTCCCACATAATTGAAATTTTGATCTGTTTTAGTTCACATTTCACAGTTAGTGCACATCACTGTCACTACAGTATGAGAGTGCATGGCTATTTAATTAACTGTATTTATTTTTTATTTATTTTAAGTCACGTTAAACAGATTTTTTTTGGCTTGTGGCGCCCCCTGCAGGTGTGTGTATCACTTTTTGGAAACCTTTGGATTAGACTTCAGCTCTCAAAACTCTGCTCATTTTCTTCTCTGTTTTTCCTTTTTATTCCTTCTCTTGCTCTGAGATTAAACTAACACATTTACAGTAAAGTGCAGGTTAATTTGACTGAATAATCCACTGGCTGTGTATCTGTCGGTTTGTACATCTGAGGGAATCTCCCTCAGTGAGTCATTAGGGGCTACTAGTAGACGTAATGGGGGACTGCTTGGATGGTGTTTCAGCTCTGGGTCTTTGAGAGAATCTCTCACAGTGCCTTTTTTGGAAAGGAAAACTTTGGGTGAGTGTGTCCTTGCACGTTTACATAGTACCCGTAGCTTCCCACCCACACAGATGCCCACACAGTTTAGACCTTCAGCACATGGCAGAGCTCTTTATCACCGCTGCTTAGTTCTCACGTTAGATTTACTCAGCGTCTGCACAGTGGCACGCACAAGTTTCCGCATCATGCCATTTTTCTACTCTCGCTGACAGTTATATGCTGTGTTAAACAAAAAAAGCTGAATTTGTTCTTTGATGAACTTTAGTCGGGGTTGTGCCATGTTTAATTTTTGACAGGAATGAAAATGTAAAGGGTTCGAAGTACAGTAAATTCAATGCATTGTACTGTTGTTTAACAACATACCGATTGTTCAGCTTATTAAAAGGCTTTTTGAAATAAACTTTAAGTAGACAAAGACTCTATAAAACAGCTTTAAAAGTTATGAAAATCACATCTATTGTAAAGACTGTAAATCTGTCCCTCACAGCCACATTTTCATCTGTGTTAAATTCAAAATACCTGATTAAGGTCAATAGACAGCTGTGTGGAGCAAGATTTTGGGCTATTGTAGGCAAGGCTACCCTCAAAACATCAAATCGACAAATATCTGAAAAGTGCATCACAACCAGTTACAACTGTAAGGTGCTTTTCACAGCGGCTGTTTCATAGTGAGAGTTCCTGTCTGTGCATATCCACATACTGAGGGAGTTTGTTCTTCATGTTTGCCACACTTATTCGCTGATTCTCTCTTATCCCACACCCTCTGAAAACCCACATGCATATCCGTTTGCTCTCTGACTATTCAAAAGAAATGAAGGAACATATCCAAGCACAAGAGTGCTGACAGCGCCGGGACAGAGTGTGCGCTCGAGTTCCATGTCACTGACTCACTTCGAGCTATTAGCGGGCCTGTTTGCCCCTGGGGTGAGAGAGAATGGTCACTATGCACGTGTATGTGTGCGCCTGTTGGGCAGGAATCGTTAATGTCCCTGTGATCCTCCTACAAATTTAGAGAGAATTTGGTACCCTTTAGTATAGTACACATGCCATGTTTGTGTTTCTGTTGCTGTTTGAGCAAGACTGAAGCTCTTTGGGACACATTGTTAAGGATTACATAAATCCCTGAGTGGGCGAGTTTGCCAGATTGGTCAGTGCGGGTGAGTCTCCGTATGTTTCCAGCGTGGGTGAGCATGTGGGATATTCTAGCATGGGCGAGGGTGTCTGATTTTAGAGTGGGCGGCTGCGTATGTCCCACCCGTGTGAGCGAGAATGCGCACTTGGACGTTAATGTAGCCATTCTATCTGTCTAACATGCCAACCAGATACTGGCACACTTCCCTGGCCACTCCTGAATGATTGAGAAATCCACCTTACTTAAACAGAAGCCATATTGGCTACGTTCACACAACCAGTGTTTAGGATTCACAAACATGTTTACCAACAGGTGTGGCTCTTGAATTTTCCTGCACATACAATAGCTGACAAAAGGTGCTTTTATACTTCTTAATGAACAAATAACTGAAGTTGAGCTAGCTAGCTCTGAGTAACACCTCCAACTATTGCGACTAAAGTCAGGTGGCTTTGGCGAAGTATTTCTGAATCTTTCTTGTTCCATGCAAAATCAAATGACTCTTCTGATGGTTTCTCAGAAAGATTCACAAGCTCATGAGTGAATGAATGGTTTGAATCAGATTAACTGAATCAGATTATCACCTTCTGAATTCCCTCACTGAACCCTCTCAGGTTGCTCTTTCAGCTCTAATTGTGACTATATCACCTCACTTGTTCGGTGATCTCTATTTTTCGTGTTTTGACCCCTCCTCTTCCTCTCTGCTGTGTGTTCCAGGTGCTGAATCAGACGGAGGATCACAGACAGCGTGTTTTGCAGGCGGCTGCCAAGACTGTCCGAGTATGGTTCATCAAGGTCCGGAAAATGAAAGCCATTTATCACACTCTGAACCTCTGCAACATCGATGTCACTCAGAAGTGTCTGATCGCTGAGATCTGGTGCCCTGTGTCCGATCTAGACTCCATTCAGTTTGCCCTGCGTCGGGGCACGGTGAGGACACACACTCTTGCATACGCTTATATTGACTGATGTTTCTGTAAATCTACTAAGATCTTAAGCCAGAGGAGGTTGGAACAGTGTCTCATTCTTCAGGCTGCCAACTACTATAATTGAATCCAGCAAATCAAATCACAGCTTGACTTTTTCCTCCATTAATAATTGCATTTGCTCTCTAATGAGCACATTACTGATAAAGGGATTCACTGTAGGAAGTATGATACCTAATCTCAAATTAGCATCTTAAATGTTATGGGTTTGATCTGTATGTATGTATGATTTGTGCAAGTCTTAAATTTGATTTCACAACTCTTGATGTAAGCTGCATTACACTGGGGCTGTGTTTAGTCCATTTTACATGGGCATGTTAGACCACATATATTACCACCACACACGTGTTGTCTCTAAGGAGTAGCCGATTTGTTCTTGTCATCAAACACAATGACTCACACGTTGTAAACATGGTTTTAGCTTCTATTATCCCAGGACACACAGACACATGCACACAGGGGACTGAGTGTTAGGACGGAATGCCCAGATGCTTTTACATTGAGTCATGAGACCCCTCAGATCAAAGTTTGAATTTTCCTATGGTCTAGAGCAGCTGAAACCTGATCCCCTTCTCACAGCACCACAAGTGGACTCTGTCCATCACTTCTGCCGATGAGAAAACTGATAAAACGATGGATGAGATGGGCAGTGGCAATCCATTCCCTCAGTTTTCAGAATGTTTTTGCATTTTTTTTCCCGCTCTCAGTAGAAAACAGTAAATTATTATTTTTTTTTATTTTTCATTCATTTAAATGGAAAATACATAACAAAAAAGTTTGAATATGTATTTAAAAGACATCTATTTTGTGTTTTTAATTGCATACTAGTACACAGTGCCTTCATTTAATAGCACTAATTAACGCTTTGGCACAGCAATCTGAATTTTGACTAAACACATGAACCAAACTTGTATAAGCATGTTCTCTGCTGTGTTATGACAGATATTAGAGAGTGGTTTGCTTGCGTAGTATTTATTTCCATTTATTAAACAGTTTAATGGATTGGTGGGTCTTGGGATGATAAAGTGCGTGCTGAAGATTACTTGAGTGATGGATTCTAGATTCTCATAGCTTATTCACAGCAGATGGTGTGATGTCTCGGGATGTCAGGACAGTAAGAGCAGAGCCGGTATAATACCTGTAATCCCTGCGGTGAGAGGTTGTAGTGTAAGGGTCAGAGGTCACTGCAATGTTATCCTTGTAATAGTCACATCATAAGAGGATTAACTGCTCACACAAATTCACCTTCTGTTCTTCAGTGGCTGCCTCTCAGTCTTTATAGCGTTAAAACGGGTTATGCATTCTTTATATAATGCTTGATTTACAGCCAGCAACCTACAGATGTATTCTTACAACCAATTTGTTAATCCATGCAGGGCATTGTTTGTTAACAAAAAAGCGGCTTCCGTCTGAACTTAAACTAGAAGTGTAATAGTGTTAAGTCCATGTAGGCAGTGTGTTGAAATGTGAAGGATTGTGCTTGCGTGCTAGTTCAAAGCCTGCCCTTACACATAGCATTCTTCCTCGTGCCTTATTTAACTAGCAGCTATTAATATCAGATGTCTTACATACGCACATACATGCTGTGGACTCAATAGTCAAGTTCAGTTCACAATATGCAGCATCCGTTTAAAATTGAAGCAAAAAAGTGACACTATTTCCACAGATAAATGAGCATTTACATAAATGCAGTGCAGAGCTGCAATGTAGAGGCACACATACAACTGCACCACTGTTTACTGGGAAACAAACTGGAGCATTTGTTTTCATGCATGAATGTTTTTGTTAAATTCCGCTCTATTTCATTCAGGAGAGAAGTGGATCCACTGTTCCCTCCATCCTAAACAGAATGCAGACCAAACAGACCCCACCCACCTACAACAAAACCAATAAGTTCACCTCTGGCTTTCAGAGCATCGTTGATGCCTACGGCATCAGCAACTACCGGGAAATAAACCCAGGTAACCCTGACCTTTAATAGTTTTATCCCAAAGTCCCCTGCAGTGATTAAAATGAGCTACAGATCCTGTTGAGCTACCTTTTTTATTTATTTATTTCTT
>SCHK01178594.1:6622-18172 GCA_004124795.1 Poropuntius huangchuchieni | reverse complement strand
GTTTCTTCTAAGAGTGTAGGTAATTCCATATTCAGAGTCTCACTGGACTGTGAAATATTACAGTTTATCACATTTAATCAAATTTAAATCACCCAAATAGCATTAATCCCATGTTATGAAATTCTTGCATGAATTTCTAAGTGTTCTCTGAATGTTCAAAAGGTCAAGTTTTTTAAATTTTTTAAATGTTTTAAAAACTTGTTTTATCGTTTTGACATCCTTCTCTAAAGCAGTTACATTTAAAAAATGTTAGACTACTGCTCAGCTAAAATGTTTCAGAAAATGTGTTCTATGAACTATGTATAAATAATGTGTTTGTGCTATCATTTTATGACCTTGATTAAAGACAAAATGACTTTAAATGATTAATATATTAACATTTCTTCATAACTTCGAAATATCTGAGAACTTTCCCCGCTAGCCAGATTTGCACATTTTTCCTGACAGTGTAGACAAATTTGTCAGCAAAAAAATATAGAATGAGAGCGGGAGTGCTGACCTTTCTTATCAACTTTTTAGATTGCTAATTTACATCAAGAGTGCAACTTCATTGACGTTATGGGTGGCAAGTTTATATAAGGTCTGAAGAGTAGCTTTGCTTCTGCTGTATTGTTTTAAAGATTTCTCCACATCAAAACAATGTGCAGTGAGGCCCAGGCGTCTGAGACCAAATGCTTCTATTTGTACTGTATCTGTTCATTTCAGATGTGTGATATGAAGCCACAAGTTTAAAACCTGATGATCATGTTCTCCAGCATGATTCGAGAAGGTTCCATCTCTGATGGAAGAACATCATATATTCAGTCCACATTGTCAGTCACAAAATTTCTTATTGATACAGTGTAGAATCTGAAATGTTTCTTATTAATTTTATATCTTAGTTTCTACAGTTTTTGATTTCCAGGTTTATATTTGATTTTGAATCCCATATTTTCAGTACACACTTTTGAAGCCTATTATACCCTATTGATATTAGCTGATTTCTTCTGGTATGCTATAAGTCTCTGAGGCCCAGTAGGTTTCTTATAGGACATGCAATTACTGTACATTTCAGTCCACCTCAACGTGTTTGTGCTGTTCTCACAAAAACACAACAGAAGACTTACCTTAAGCTCCACAGCTGAACACGGCTTCAGGCACAATATGTCTTTGAGAAAAAAGTATTTATTCTTTAAGAAATAAAACCATTTTTATTGTGCTCTTTGACATTTCCACCAGACATGAAAGCCCTTAGATCCATTCTTTCCCTCTTACATGCAGCTCATACATGTGGCTGTTTTCAGGCTGCTCTACATTCACCAAGTCATTTTCTTTCAGCTTACTTTCAGTGTCCATGGAAAATCTGGAGTGCTACAGTTTGCAGTAAAAGAGATGACAATCAACTCAACAGACCCGTTAATGAGATACAGTGCATGTAAGTTGAACCTTAAAAAGTATGGATTTGCACTAGGGACATGTTTTTCAAAGAGTATAATAATCAAATATTTAAGATTTATTTACTCATAAATTAAGGAAAAGATGCGAGAAATCTTCTGGTGCTTTAAAGAAGACCCCGATTTCATTAATTATACAGACATTTGGATTAAATAATTATTTTGTCCCTATTATCATGCATTAGTCCTTTTAGGCGTTCATTTAGCTGAGAAATTACCTGGAATCACCTAAACATTTTAAACTTAATTATGTAACAAAACAGAAACAATATTCATGTTAGGTACAAGATGACAGTGAATGTTCAGGACCAGGCTGCCACAGAGAAACAATCTCCAATTTCAGTACAATAAGCAATAAATCCGTTTGATAATGGCATTTTCATTCATAAAATCAGTTGGGGAAATGAAATTTCCTCTGTAAATGGCACACAACCTGACAAAATTACAAACAATCTACCCGTGTTTTAAGACGGTGGATATGATGGTTTAAAAACAACACTATATGCACTCTAGGGCTTAATATTTGGTTGACAAGTTTTCTGTCAATCATTTGACATGCACTTTAATTCAGATATAATTTAAATGTCGTGTTATTTCACTCCATGAAGCAAGGTATTGTAATGTGTGGTTTCACAGTACAGGTCTTAAAATTTGTTTCCTCAAAATTTAGAGGCCAATTCCATTGTTCAAATCAGTGGAATCTAAATTGTCTATGAGCATTAATGGCGGTGAGAAAAATTAGGACTGCCTAGATCAGCACTTTAGACTTGGCTTAAAAGCCATAGACGACATAGCTCTGTTGAATCTCAGTAAAAAACAAACCTCAGGACTGATTTAGCAAGGTCTCGGGGTTCACAGTGGTTTAAAGTAGGCATGTAGTAGCAATATCTTTGAGACAGAAATATTTCCGAAGGTCTTGCAAACAAGAATCAAACTGGGTTTAAGCTGAACTAAGCCCCAAATACTGTAAAACTGATGTCGGAGAAAAATTGTGTTGACACGCAGTACATTCGTTCTCCAGTATGCAGGACTTGTGTTGAGTTTGTGGGGTCAGTTTTCTCAATATAGCACTGCTTGAAGATCTGGTAATGAAACACAATAGAAAGCCAAAAACAGTTCTACCTGCGCAGCTGTGTCTGTGTGTAATCACATAGCAGGTGTAAGTCTTAAGGACTTGAAACATTCATTGTATGTTTGAAAATGTAAACTTTACAAAAAAGAATGGAGAACGCATTAAGAGAAGCTTTTCTTCTGAAAAGTTGTTGTTTTAAAATCCAGTAGAGGTGTGCTTCTGTAGCAAATTCAGCAGTTGTCCGTTGAACAGTCGCTAAAGAAGAAAAAAAGAGCGTTTTCAAAGTTGCACAGTCTGTATAAAAACCTAAGGTTAGGGAGAACAGTGTTCGGCAGACATTTTGAGTTGTATGTTTTTCCAAGTACACAACAGTCAATACTGTCACAGGACACGGCCATGCGATAACCAAAGAGTAATTGTAATAAGAAGAAGAATCAATCTTAACAGTAATACTACTAATCAATGATGGGCATGATGATGAGGATGATGATAATATAATAGTAGTTTATTGTTATTTCCAATATATAAAAATCAAATGTTGAGTTGAGGTTAATACTGTTAAAAGTTTTCTATTCTTACCACTTGGCACGTACACTCACTGCAAGATCTACAGTATCTCGTAATTTTGTTTTCATTCTCAAATAGAATGATTGAAAAGAGCTAGCAATACTTCTAAGCTATTTCTCTAAAAGTGAGTGCTGACTTGTCACTTAATCATTGATCCTGGCTGGTTTGGTCCAGAGATTTGTGTGGTCTTCTTTAATCGAATGACCTATAAAAATGGCAATCATGATTTCTGCTGAGCAGAGACTCCTTTCCAGTAGTCCAGAATGTCATGTAGGTCCTCATCTTTGGCAAACTGTACTTTCCTCCTTAATGCGTGACCTGCTGCAATGTACTCTTCCTCATCCCTATGACGTTTGCGGTGGAGTTTAAAACGTTCCCACAGGCTAAGAGAAGGCCTACAGCTGTACTCAGGACTGGAGTAGCCGCTCAGGTTGTGGTACTGTGGTGAGAGCTGTGAATAGGACAGCTCCCGTGGTCTGGAGCGCGTCAGCGGCTCCAGAATGGATGACTTCCGGCTCCCCGACACCTCTATCGACTCTTCTATATGGTGGGGACCAGGGTAGGAGTGCCTGTGTTCGCTGTATTGTCGAATTCGCTCTGCCTCCGCCCTCAGGATCGCAGCGGCTGGAGTGACTGTTATGATTCCTGACTCATCAAGCGGAGATGCCTTCTCAATATATTTGGACTCTGATCTGTAAGCTCCTTCAGAACGGAAAGAGCGTGGACTGCGCAACGAACCACTCGAGGATGTGCTTGCACGCTTCTGCGGGGCATCCATACTGTGGTGCCTCTGTAGAGGATGATGGTAGCCTCCTTTGTACACTGGAGACAGAAAACCAGACTTGCCTGGTGGGTGCTCTGATATAAGGACCAACTGAGGCTCTGCTGTGGACACGGCGCCGGATTTGGCAGCCTGGAATGATGTTGAATCGGATTTGAGTGCATCGATGCAGTTGTTGATGATCTGGTTTACTTTGTCCACTTCTTTTGCAATAGTGGATATCTCTGCAACAGATCCCTGGCTGGTTTCTGATGGAGGAACGCTGCATTCCCTAACGCTGCGCTCTGGTTGCTCTGATCTCACTTCCATGTAATTCCCTTTTGTGGTCTTTGGTGTCCCAGAGATCTCTTGCATCTTATACTGATCTGAGTCACTGGCAGTTGGCAAGTATGGCATCCTTTGTACGGTCTCACCAGCGGACAGAATTTGTTTTTGGGTCAGCTGCGATATAGTCCCTTGTTCCAGTTCAGTCCCATATTTCATCTCGATCAAGTTTCTTTTCATCTTTTCCAGCTTCTTGCTCTTTGGCTCGTCTTGCTGTTTGCGCTTTCTCAAGCAATGGAACACTACACCCAGAACGATCAGCATCCCAAAGAGACAACCGAGGATGGTCATAATGTAATGAGTGGCGGTTGAATCATTTGCCACATGTTCTTGCAATGTCCTTGGTCCTGTGGAGATGGTCAGGCAGGTGTGGTTGAACCTCAGTGAATTGCGAATGGATGCCACACAGTAAGTGTAGTTAGTGTGAGATTTAAGGTTCTGTAACTCAATGTCTTCTCTCTGGCTTTTGAGGTTTTGGATATCAGTGAAGAAGCTGTTATTGTACAGGACAAGGATGTACATTTTTCTAAACGGATTTGGAATCTGAATCGAGATTGTCGCACTTGTGTGGGTAACATCTTTCAGTTTCATTAGAGGACGTGCATCTGGATCCACAAAGGTGGGGCTGATGCTTATGGTCTCCTCTGGAAATGTTCCTGAGGAACAGTCATCCAGTCCGCAAGGGCTTAACATTGTGGGAGTGCACTCATCTGAAGACCCTTGAAGATTCGGTGTCACGTTGTCATCGTTGCAGACAGAGGAGAGTGCATGGAAAGCATTCCGAAATCTTGGCATCCTGGGGTTCTGACTCAAGAGACTGTAGCCTGAAAAGCCAGGAGGCGTGTCGCAAACCATCCGCTCACTGGTCCGGTTTGGGAATGCAACAAGCCAGCGCAGGAATCCCAACAGCTCACATGAGCAACCAAACGGGTTTGCATAGAGCTCACACGTTGTTAGCTTCGATAGACCACGAAATGTAGCACCATCCAGAAGCTGAATCCTGTTCATGGAGAGGTCGATGTTTTCTATCGCGGGACACTCCCAGAAGGCATTGGCTGAGACGGTCTCGATCAGGTTAGCCTGAAGATAGAGGTACTGTAAGCGTCCCAATCCTCTCAGCATTCCCTCGGTCAAGTTCCTCAGCTTGTTAAAGCCAATCTGCAACACTTGAAGATTAAATTGGGCAGAGAAAGCCCCATCTTCAATATAAGAGATGTCATTCTTAGTCAGATTCAGGTATGTGAGATTGCCGAAGCGACTTAAGGAAGAAAAGTGGATGCTTCGAATCTTATTCTCATTGAGTCGCAGGTCAACAATTGTGCTGTTAATATGCAATGGGATATTTTCATATGGTGGCTGGTTCTGGCTGCAGATTGCCAACCATACAAATCCCTTTTCCCCTTCAATCAGCCAGCAGTCACCCTGAACAACAGGCACCCTTGTCAATGAGAGGAACACAAGAGCCATAGCCCAGCAAAGTAAGGCACTGGTCACCATACCTCCTCCATGTCCACTGGACCCAGGCGAAATGGACATCTGTGCTTCAGCCATAGCTCCAGCAGATTTTTGTTGTTGTTGGTGTTAATACAGGTTATGATCTTTTTAGCAGTATTACACTGGATATTCAACAAGGCTTTGATTGTAATTGGATGTAACAGTTCTGTCTGGAACATCAGCTTGAGAAAAAACGATTTTTGTTTTGCTCTGTTCAGTGTACGCTTGGTGTCTTGTCACACTGGAAAGGAAGCTTCATTTACGACCAGAGTCTTGTTTGTGTGCAATTGCTTTTCAGATAGCGAATCTGAGCATTCCCACGCATAGCCTCCCACAGGGAAGGAAGTGCTTGTGTTTTCCGAGGACATCATTTCTCATCAGATACCCGCTCATGACCAGATTTTCATATTGCGTCCTGCAGAAATAAGAAGAAAGAACACGATTATTGATATTTGAAAAAACTAGGTCAAGTCGTAACAATGCTCCCTCAGTGAGAGTAACAAGAGTACAAAATTATAGAAGTGTGAATATTTTGCACAGCACATTTTAAAATAACCCACTTACCCAAACTTAATGACATGGCGCTTTACAATTAAGTCCAAATGAACACCCACTACTTCAATTGTACCTTAATTTCCAACTATTAACGTTGATACCAAGTGCAGAATATTGTCTAGTGGCATTTTGGAGCTATTTTTAAAAGGTCCATTTTTGTTTAGCTGACGCCATGTTTTTTCATGTGTATACAATCATTATGGTTGCTCACCTACCGAGAGCTAAACTTAGCACAGATCAATCACGCAGACACACTCGCACGCTCTCCAAGACCAATTAACGTCTAACAGCTTAGCTCACCCTGATAACGCAAACACACACTCTGTACAGAAGAGTTTACTTTTACGTCTATCCACCTTATTAGCTTATGAGACCCTCTCCACTTGGCTAATGAAGGGAAACCCTTAAAATAGACTGCTTTTTTTAATTACAGCATGACCTAAATCAAACAACTGCTAAAGAAAGAACAACATACAGTAACTGAATGGTTTTATTAGATATGAACAATATATTGCATGTGCCTCTCATAAAAGGAAATTGGGTTTTGTTTGTACTCAAACATTTCAATAATTGCTCAGAATGTATTGGTTGATTTCTTACGTATCCATACAGAGCTTGTTTGCATTTGTGTGCAAGGAAATAAAATCATGCTGACCCAACATAACCTACAGCGTAATTAAAGTACAGTGAAAAAACAATATATCATCATCAATTAGATAATGCTGGTGCTATTATCTAGTTCATGATGATAAATTGGATTTTCGCTCTACTTTGATTTATCTTAGCTGGTGAACAACTAAATTATTAGCTATTGAACAACTAAATTATTTGATATGAAGCAATATATAAACTAAGTTTTTAAAAAATCACTTGAAGAAACATTGCAATTGATTGCATTTTTTACAGACTTGACCTGTACATTTTTGGCTTTGGTTTCTAACAGGAGGGAGGACGCTTGCATATAGAGTAGCTGTGGCAAGAGCTAGGAAAAAGTTACCACTAGAACACTATTCCTTTTCAAGAAAGGGGGTGGACGGAACAATCTTGTAAAACTGCCATGATTATGTGATAGATAGGCTGTGCTTTGGCTAGTGCTGCTCTACAGATTGTACATTGTATTGCCGGTGCACTCCATGCTGCTTAAATGGGCCAGTCTGACGATGGTGGACATTTTTCTTCCTTTAAATCCTACTATAATTACATTGTATATGTATTTGTCTGGGCTTCAAATTGACTGGCTTCAAAGTCCCGATGTTCTCCATGGCCTGTGTCTGTGTGTGTGTGTGTGTGTGTGTGTGTTTGCAGGCTCATTTCATGTGGATGGGAAATGGGTAATGCTGTCTGGTTGACTTCTGACAGTTTACAAAGTGCTTGTTTCACAAGAGCATTGTAGACAGTGGAAGAGGCGGGCAGGAATAGAGTCAGGGTGAAAAGAGAGTTCTGTAACGTAAATCTTTCATAGCATTCAAACTGTATGTGCCCTTACTTTACAGTGTGCTAGGAGTTACACACCGCAGTACGCTGCCTCAACTGCAAACAAATCGCTGTTCCCCTAAGTACCTTTCCTATCTCTACCAGAATTTTAAATATTCATGTATTTGTTTATTTATTGTTTCTATGCTGTCATCAGTGAATAGTGAAATTCTCACATGCTGTGTTTTACGTTGCTAGCTATATTAATAATATATGCATGTGTGAACACACTTATGCACATATGAACTACCTCAAAGCTGAATGTTACATCACTGTTTTACTTTTTCCAAAATTACCAATAAATACATATGTACTGTACTTATTTATTTATTCATTCGTTTGTTTATTTATGGCTTGACAAATGTGCATAGACTGTCTTTTTTTTAAAGATGTGCCATTTGGTTTAGTATTTGAATTAAATGCAATGACATTCATACATTTGTAAGTGTATTGTGCCCAAATATTTTGGGGGCCACTGCAGATGTGTGTCTAGGACAACACATACACACACACACACACACACACACACACACAATTCAATTTAATGTATCTTAATAAACTTGACATTCGGCAAATGTGTAATGCAGTTCAGAATGAATAGAAATAGGAAATCAAGGGGACTATTACACTCTGTCAGAAAGGTGTTGTTTTATTACGCATGCTGAAGATGTCTTCTATATAAAGTATTTGTTCTGAATGTTTCAGACAGATTTATAACTGACAAACCATGTTAGTATTACAACAGACCATTTTAACAGTGCAGTCTTCATGAGAACCAGCCTTTGGCTTAGTCATTCGCCCCAAAACACTTAACCTGCATGTCAAACCATTCATAAACTTCAAAGGAAATGGCTTATTGTGTTCGCTTCCGTGAACCAACTTCGATACACTACTGCGCAGCAAGAGGCATTCAAGGAGTCAGACTAACATTCAGTACTGTGTGTCTGTGTTCAAGCATCAGAGAGGGAAGGGATTGATTGTGTGTGTGTGTGTGTGTGTGTGTGTGTGTGGACTTGAATGTAGTTGCTTGTGGCTTAAAATAACACACTCCCTTTTTATGATCAATAAACAACTGTGTGACTCTGTGACATTAGATTAAGCCACTCGCTCTGGGCAAACATAAGAGAAGCTGTTATCCCCATATATTTTCTTTCTCTCTCCCTAGCTCTCGTTTTCTAATTGGAAATCCCACAATCTCAGGTTTCTGGGTGCAATTTGTGATATTGGAGACATTAGTCTTCTAAAAGTAAACAGACTGTAAACATGTCAGGATGAATCAAAGTGATATCAAGTGAATAATGTAATATGACATTCATTTGCACGCTAATAAAATTGCAGCATCATATATAGAATAGATGATAAACACACAAAACATCAGTTAAATTATCTTAATTTACTTATCAAGAATATTCACTGCTTATTATGTATTTTTGTGTGATATATAATAATGTATACTACTGCTGCTCAAAGTTAAGGGTTTGAAAAAATCTTTAACATGTATTAAAGTTTAATGTATTTATTTAATACAATCTAAATAAATAATGTAACTCATGCAGTTTGTTGAGGAGAATTGTTTTATGTGTGTTTTGTATAATGATTAGACCTGACATATGTTGTATGTACAATCTTTGAGTGTCGTTAAAAAAAAATCAGTTAATTTTGAGTGTATGAATTAAAAAATAAAAATTGAATGAATTGCTTTTAAATTGCCAATGTATTACAAATTCATGTTTAAAATGCATATAATGCATAAATAACTTTAAAAAATAAAGCTTTTTTAATACATTTTTACAAAGCATTCACAAATTGAATACTTTTTAACTGATTTTTCAAATCCAAATTTCATTGGTCAATCCATGTTTTTAACTTAATTAATAAACCTGTAGAGAAAACCAATTTAAAAAATCTGTTTATGGATTTATTTTTAAGTACTATTTTGAGCATAAATGATGATTCAAATATGTCTGATTATTTAGTTTATTTTAAAAGTAAGTAATTGCAAGAGGACCCAAAACATATTTAGCAAGACTTTTAGGTGGCCCTCATGGCTGTGACATCTGTAAAATCATGCGCTACATTTCCTACAACACAAGATCTCCCAATTGATCTGATTAAGAACATAACATCTAGTCATGTCTGATTAGGCAAGATTTTACTGTGGCTTTCAAAGCAGCAACACACAAATCTCCAGAGAAAAGACAAAGGACACAAACAAATCGCGATTATAAATAAGCACTCAGGAAATGACTTAAAACAACTTTCTCTGTGGGCCTCCAAACGTTCAGATAAACAGTGCAGAGTGCGGCCTAAATGGGGAGTTGCTAATTTGTTAGTGTGTAGATGTGCATTGGAGTGTGTTTGTAAAGCTGAAATAATTGTGTAATGGCCATTGTTTAGTGAGTGGGTGTTCGGTGACACATAATTGGACAGGGTTCAGGTAGCACAGCAAACACGCGTACAGTTCACATCTGCTGAGTTCTTGAAACACCCAGGGGGAAGCCTTTTTGTGTGCCAATCCATCTCTGTCCTCATCTGGTTAAGAAAACAAGAGAAATCCAAATATTTCGGTGACTCAGGAAATGCTTTTGAAAACAAGACATGGTATAGGGGCCTACTTGTCCACGGGGACTGTCTCCATGGTTACCCTGCTTCTGGTGACAGGCGCTGCTGCCCATAGGGCTATCTGATTTACACAGTTATGATTAGACTCAAACTACAGATGGCGTGGAACTTCCAACCTAGTCGATGATACAGACAGGAGACAAACATGAAGCAGTGGCGTGTGTACTGTAGATGTGATTGGGTGTCTTGTATGTAGGATGAACTGTGGGAAGGAAGAAGAGGTTTCTGGACTGATGTGGCAGGCTTTAGGTGCATTTACACCTCATGGTACGAGCGATCTTTGACCTCCACATGAAAAGCGTCATGGAAGGCTGATTTTGCAAGGTTGCACCTAGCAAGAAGGTGGGAATCATACACGATAGTTAAAAAAAAAAGCACATAGGAGAGAAAAAGTCATTGTTATTTGTTAAATTTAAAAATAATAATATCCAGGTTACTTTTCTGTAAATTTCATCTATTTCCTGACACTGAACACTACTGCTCAAAAGCTTTTTTTTTTTTTTTTTTCATAAAATTAATCAAAAGTGTCAGTAAAGTCATTTACAATGTTACAAAAGATTTCTTTTTTTTTTTTTTTTTTTTTAAATGCTGTCATTTTTGAAAAATTAACTATTCATAGAAAAATCTGGTATCGCAGTTTCTACAAAAATATTAAGCAGCACAGTTGTTTTCAAATTTGATAACAATTAAAAACGTTTCTTGATTATCAAATCAGCATATTAGAATGATTTCTGAAGGATCATGTGACACTGAAGACTGGAGTAATGATGCTGAAAATTAAAGCTTTGCATCACAGGAAGAAATAACATTTAAAAAAACATTTTAAAATAGAAAGTAGTCATTTAAATTGCAGTGATATTTCATTCCTATTTATATATTTAGATCAAATACATGATAAAACATTAAAAACCTTACCAAAAAAAGTCTTACCAACACTAAACATTTGGATAATACATTTCTGCATGTCCATAGAAATATTATGGAAATAAACAAGATTGAAAACCTCCCCCTTGCCCATATTAAAAGAAATTGGGGTATATTTAAAATATGTAAACACTGTAGCTGTTAACTGTCATGAGACATTTCATTTTCTGTTGGTTATGTATGAGACAAAATCCCTATTAATTTTTGACAGGAATCCTAAAAAAGTACCTTAATGCATTTCATAAAAAATAAATGTGCTGCTTGTTCTTAGGGTCACCTTTTTAAGCAGTACACTGTAAAAAGTG